>JADMNL010000026.1:257997500-258150000 GCA_016271365.2 Neoceratodus forsteri
GGAGGATCACCTCCCTCTTCCTGGACGTAATTCCCTTGGCTATGCAGCCCAGAATCCTGTTTGCTTTTGCCGCAGCTCTTATGCAGTTTTCAGTATCTACCACCACCCCTAGATCCCTTTCACTTGTTGTGGTTTACAGTGAGCCCCCCCCCCCCGGGTGTATACATGACCTGGGTTTCTGACCCTCAGATGCAGCACCCTACATTTCCCTGGAATAAACCTCAGTCCCCACCTCCTTGACCACCCCTCAGGGTAGCCAGGTCCCTCTGGACTGTCCTCTCTCACTTCGTCCCTGTCTGTCAGTGCTCCCAGTTTTGAGTCATCCATGAAGAGGCTCATCCTAGTCCTAACCCCCTTCCCATATCAGAGACATAGGCATTGAACAGGAGTGGCCCCAGTACCGAACCTTGGGGGACCCCACTGAAGACCTTCCTAGGGGAGGAGACTATCCCACCGACCACTACCCTCTGTGTTCGCCCCGTTAGCCAATTTTCTACCCATCTAAGAAACTGTCCTCCTACCCCCATTCCCCCCAGCTTTAACAACCCGATATGGGGTACTAAAACGCCTTACTGAAATCCAGGTATAGGATGTCCACCGGTCTTTGTCGGTCCAGGTCCCTGTCACCCACTCATAAAAATCTGAGGTTGGTCTGACATGATCTCCCCGGGACAAAACCATACTGTTTGTCATCCAGGTGCCCCCTGAGCTTCTCCTTGATGATGCCCTCCATTAGTTTGCCTACCACAGACGCTAGACTGACAGGCCTGTAATTTCCCATCTCCTTCCTAGACACCCCCCCCTTTTGTGGATAGGCACCACATGAGCTACCCTTCAGTCTTGAGGCACCCATCCTGTCTGCAGAGGGGCATTGGAGTGCAGCTAGTGGAGCTCCTAGTTTGTCCGCCAGTTCCTTCATAACTCTTGGATGCAGCCCATCAAGTCCCAGTGCCTTATCAGTTTTTAGCATCTGAAGGGCCTTCCTCACCCTATCCACTGTGATTTCTCCCTCCCAATCCACCTGCTTATTTAAGCACCATCCCCTTCTAGGCCTGCCCGGCCTGTACCCCAGCCTCTTCCAGTCCTCTAGACTCCATCTGACCTCTCAGCTCTGCTGTTTCCTCTCCCCTTCCATCGGGCTGAACAGATCTCCTGTCTCCCGCCATAAATATTGAGGCAAAGTACTCATTTAGCACCTCTGCCTGCTCCCACGCCTCCTGAGCCCATCCCTCCCCAGTCCTAATCCTGGGGATCTGTGCCCTCCCTTTTCTCTTCTCTTCTCTCCTATGTATCCATAGAATCCCTTTCTCCCTCCTCCCCCCAACGGATATCCCTAGCCAGGTTTTGCTCCATCCTTGCCTTGACTCCCCTCACCACTCTGGTGACTCTTCTAGCTGTCGTCTCGTACTCACCTCTCTCCCTGTACCCCTTGGAGTGCTTAAAATGTGCATAGGCAGCCTTTTTATCCCTCACTGCCTTTTGCACCTCCCTGGTCCACCAACATGGCTTGTTGGCTCTACCATTCTTATGCCTTACCCTTGCACATGAGCTAGTAGCCTCCTGCACCCTTTTCTTAATGGTCTTCCACAAGCTACCACGGAGGTCACTACCAGAAGCGAACGAGGGAGGCTTCCACAGGCAATTTAATGGTAGACTCTCCCTACATTTTCAGCCGCTTTGGCTGCGGGATAGAACCTCGGGGGGGGGCCCCCCCAATGAGGAATCCTCCTCTTAGGCGATCCAGCTTAGCAGTTAACAATGGCCTGCAACCCCGAAGTCCTGGTGACCTAAGACCTGAGTTTGAATCTGGGGTCTCCCCCCTTTTGCGGATTTTAGAACCGATCCACAAGTGCTAATAAGGGAATCCGTTTCTAGATGTGGGTCCTATCCCCGAACATGCGGATTACTGGATTTTGGGGATTATGGGATTAGTATAGGGGCGCCCAGTGGTATCGATTTCATGGAGTATGGGACTGGTATGGGGGGGCCCAGCCATTCCCGCCAGCAACAGGTGATGTACTTCCCACTATATTCTAGGACAAGCCTGGCAAAAATTCTGCAAAGATCCCCCACAGCTGTCTTCCCACACTAATCCATAAAGCATCACCCTCAAAGTTCACCCCAAGTTCGACAGTAGACATTCAGAAACTGGGGAGGTCACCACAGAATGAGCTGTCTGGTTTCCGGGTAAGGCTGCCACAGAATGGGTTTTCCGGGTTCGAACTGGGAGCCTCCCGGGACCCAATGGACATGCAAGTATAGGTACCTCCAGAACAGACTGGACAGGCGTCTGCAAGATCAGTCACGGCTGCGATGGCCAATCTTTCTCATTTAGCACTATGGCTAATCTTTTCATGTTCCAGTGGCAAGAATGAGACCCCCCCCCCCTTAAAAAAGCAGCTACAGCCAACCTGTTCTCAACATGAGCCACACTACCATGGGCCACTGACCTGGCATTCCAGCACGCTGACGAGCCAGATGTAAACAAGCCCACCCTGCAGCAGCTACAGCTTATGGGACTAATCTCTGCATTCTCAGCTGACATCTCAAAGGAGGCTGCCAGATGCCCAGCAAGGCCATGCTTTAACTCCACCTCGCCTCAACATACCAAACGCCTCAACATACCTTGGGCTGCAAGCATGGCAGGCAGACAGGTAGCCAAAGCACACTCTGTGAATGCCCCCTACGAGGGAGATCTCCTGTTCGGATTAGCTTTAAAGGAGGTGGTAAAAGAATCCAGGGAAATGACAAAACCTTAAGTACCACAATCAAGGAGCAGGTACAGACCCTGGTCATCGGGATCCAGACAGAAATGTCCGAGCCCATGACTACTCGGAGGACAAATTTAAATCTGCCATAGGCAGGCGATCCTGGGTCATCTCTCACATCCTGCGTAGATTCAGTGGAGGAAAGGGTTTGCACCTCCGCAATCAAGGGGGTGCCAGATACAGTGCACAGGGATTACTTCCTAGAGTTTGAAGCAGGGTCCTCCCACTTCATGTGATACCCTCGCCCTTAGCTGCACAGAATATGTAGACTCTCCAAGCACTCACAGACCACATACAGGCGTGAGCAAGCAGTGAGTGCCCAGCGTAGAAAGGCACTTTGACATGTGCTGTCTATTCTTAATCCCAAATCGCTTTGGAATTTTCAGGACCATATGGGTCCTAAAATGTCTGACCGAATTCGTCCCTATAGGACATTCTAGATGGAACACTTGCATCTATCTTCAGCGGAATTCCATTGGGGAGATTAGTTGGTCTCAGTAGATTTGCATATCCTATCTGGGCGTCACTCTGATCAATGCCCCACAGTGTGAGCAAACAACTCTGGTGGTGACTGAGGTCACCCAGTGCCTATCCCCTATAGGATTTCCTGATCCACAAAAGAGCTGTCTTCCACCATTGAAGAATCTGAATCATTGAAGAGTAATCTTTTAGCTGGCCCGCCGGCACAGTGGCTGGATTTCCACTTGCGACTCCAGTGACCCGGGTTCGGGAACTAGCTCGAGTCGCTGGAGGGCTGGCCGGGTGGGGAGACAACTTGAGCGTCCCATAACTGCTCATGGTCTCGAGGGAGGGAGGGCTGCGACCCGGTGTTGGGTGACTGCTGGTGGAGGCCAGGGGTAGGGCAACACATCGGGGTCGTTGCTGGGTGGTGCGTGGCAGACTTCAGCTCTTGCCTTGACGTATGGACGTCACGCACCTCAAGGAAACCAGGAAAATTGCTCGCTGGCCGCTGGATGACGACTGTCTGTTTCCTGAGTGCCTCCAGCACCTTCCCAGGGCCGCCTTCTCCTCGGCAGCATCCCCGGGCCCTAGAAGTGTGTGCTGGGGCCATCCCTCTCCCCTCGGTGCCTTCCCCCTCAGAGGAGGGGGACCTGCCCAGTGAAGGGATATGCCGGGATATCCCGGGGATCTGCTGCAAATATGTGGAACTAGAGGAGGGCTGGGTAAGGACAGTGGGGCCGAGGGGAACTTGGGGAGCCCGAAGGAGTGGGGTATCAGCGAGCAAGGTGGAGAAAAAATAGAATATAAAAAAAAAAAAAAAATTCTAACATCCCAAATTAGAGTTTCCTTATGGATTCTATGTTCAGGGACCTCTGGGTTCTTTTCAGCAAAGTCCAAGCGGCACAATGCCTTTCAGTACACACCCTCACGCAACTTACAGGGGCAACTGTCTCCCTGACAGTCTCAGTCCCCTGGACTCTGGTTCTCCTGCGTCCCCTACAGCTGAATCTACCACATCAAGGGTCCCAGTCAAAGATTAGTCTGGTCTAGCAGATTCAAGCATATGGCCAGTCAAACCTTCTACATCGGGGACCAGCTATGGGTCAGTCTGAGCTGACAGATTCAAGGCTGTTGCCAGGTGGAAGCATTCCTGCATTGGGGGACTCGTTGCACCAACTACTACCAATACCAGTCTTCGGGGCTGGGGAGCTCATTTGGATCAGCTCTCGGCACAGGGCAAGTGGCCGAGGGCAGAGACCCACTACAACATCAACATACTGGAGATGCATCCTGACGCTTCAAAGATTTGAAGCACAGCTCTCCAACCAGGATATCCTCCTCCTCCTCTGTCAATCTAATCACAATGGCCTGCACCTGTCACCAGGGAGGTACATGAGCTCTCGGATGGCACAAGAAAACTCTCTGTTGCTCTTCCAGTGGGCAGAGAATCGCCTGGTGAGCATGGTGGCCGTATACATACCAGGTCAGGAGAACATCATGGAGGATTGGCTAAGTCAGGATGTCCTCCCAGGGGAAGGGGATCTAAAGGTCAGCGCTTTTCCTCCTCCTAGCTGCATGGCGGGGCATCCTGTAGGTAGTTCTTCACCGATCGGTGAAGCTGCAGTATTCCCCAGTCCTGCTCTCTAATCAGGGTTGAGCTAACCATAGCACAGGACGCCTTCTTTTGAGACTGGGGACCCTCAGTCTTCTGTATGATTTTCTTCCAATTCCACTAATCTCAAGAATCCAATTCTACTAATCCCAAGACTCCTGCACAAGATCACCCTGGATTAGGTGGAGCTATTCCTAATATGTCCTCGTTGGCCACGCCAGCCATGGTTCTCATGGTGGCCGAGATGCACCTACATCTTCTTAGCGCTGGGTACTCTCCCGAAGGTGGACTCGGGGAGCCTTTGTGTGCTCACCCTCCTGTCAGTCGGTTCTTGAGAGTAGAGCACTGAAGCGTCATACAATAAAGCCCATCATCTGACACTGGAAAATCATCTTGGTCCTCAGAACCATCGCCAAGACCCCATTGGAGCTCATTAAGGAAATGTCCTTCGTCGTCCTCATGATGAAGGTCATTTTCTTACAGCACTCACTTCAGCCCTCTGTATTGGCAGATAGGAGCTCTGTTTTCCAAGGAACCATACACCGTTCCTCCAGATCTCGGGGATTCTACGAGCGTATCCATCTTTTCTGCTGAAGGTGTTATGCCCCTTCCTCGGCAACCAGGAATTGAATCTCCCTGCCCTATGTCCTAGCCCTAAGAGTGAGAAGGAGAGGGAAATTCACCTTCTGGGCTAGAGGAAAGCACTCGAGCTTTACATCAGGAGAGCGGAAGTCCTTCTATGACTAGAGTCTATTCATCCTCACATTCAGGGCTGAATTTGGGCAAAAAAGCCTTAAAAGTCTCTTGGACCGAATTAATTTGTTATATTTTTTGTCACCTTCCAAAAGGTAGGGGTTTTCTCTGCTGGGCCCATTCAGGGCACCTTCAGCTCAAGCAGTGGTTACCTCCTGGGTGAAATTTGGAGTAGCCTTTCTAGCAGTCTTTCACAGAGTAGTCACTGGGGCATCCATCCATTCCTTGGCAAAGTTCTGCAGATGGCTGTGTCTGTCGTTGTTGAGGCATCCTGTGGTTAACTGGTGGACTGGGGACCCATAAAGGTCTGCTAACATTCTTCCCACCCGGGAAGCAAAGGGATGTACTGCTTTAGTATATCCCACTAGTTATGAGCCCGGAGACCAGCTTAGGAGAGAGAAATAGTAATTTAAATACCTGTAAATTTTCTTTCTCTGACTGCTGGTCTCTGGGCTTCTCCCCTCCCAGAATGTTGGACGTTGGCCATCTGGCCTGAATGTTTGAAGTCGACTCTTCCAGGCCATTGGTGCAGATTAACATTTCTTCTTTTTCTTTCTCGGTGATGTATTACATCAGGGGTCACATGCTTTGGAACAAACTGAGGGTTACAGGATGCAGAGGGGAGGATCTGGTTCCGCTGTAGAGATCTTTGTCCTGCCTGTCACGTGATACCAGGAGGGACCTTCCACAAGTTATGAGCCCGGAGACCAACAGTCGGAGAAAGAAAATTTACAGGTATTTAAATTTCTATTTCAGCGCCCCTGCCACTCTCCAAAGGTTGGTGAATCGAGTGTTAAATGGTGCTGAGTACGCCATGTTGTACCTGGATGACATTGCCATCTTTAGTGCCAGCTGGGAAGAACACCTGTCCCATCTTAGAAGTGCTGGGCAGGATACAGAGGGCCAGGCTCACTGCAAAAGCTGAAGTGCCATGTGGCCATGGCTGAGGTGGCATACCTCTGGCATGTTGTAGGCCAGGGACCGCTCCATCCTAACCCAAGTGAAAATGGAGGCATTCAAGGCATGGCCCAGACTGGAAATGCAGAAGCAGGTCGGGAGGTTTCTAGGGACAGCAGGGTACTAAAGGAAATTTGTACCAAATTACAGTGCCCAGGCCGCTCCCCTATCTGGCTTATCAGGGTTTTAAATAATTGATTAGCAGTTGTTTTTTTGTTTTGTTTTTCCCCTTGGGCCAATGCTATCTCTACAGAAAGCATTTATATAGGTTTTCCAGAACTGTTATGGTCATTAAACGCAGTGAGGCAAGTGCTGTGCATTTTCACAATGATTTTTGAAGTTTTATGAGCAAAACGTTAATTTTTAGAGTTAAATAAAACCCTGCCTATTAAAGAAAAGGATGCGTAAGAAAATTACTTGTGAACCAGCTTGTGAACAAGCCTTTACCAGACTAAAGGAGGCACTGTGCAGTGCTCCTGTATTGACAAGTCCAGACTGACTCCTCAGATGTGGGTATTGGGGCAGTGCTGAGTCGGACATCCAACCAAGGGAAAGATCATCCCATAGTGTACCTCAGTAAAAAAGTTACTTCCCAGGGAGCAGGCTTACTCTACTGTGGAAAGTGTCTTGCCATGATGTAGGCACTAAAGAGTTAGAGCCATACCTATACTGACAGCATTTTGAGGTACAAAGTGACCACAACCCCCTGGTTTGGCTGGCACAAATAGGTAAAAACAAATGATAGGCTGTTACAATGGAGCCTTGCTTTGCCAAGAGTACGAAATGACTGTCTCACACAGGGCAGGGGCAGCCAATGAAAACGCAGATGGACTTTCGTGTCAGTTTGAGAAATGAACTGACTTGGGGAACTCATCCCATTGCAGGAAATGGAGCCCAAATTCAGTCTAGGTGGGGAGGACTGTGATGCTTTGCCACCTGCTTAGTGTTTTTTATATATCTTTCGTAAGTATGTATGCATTTGTCTGCTTGGCACACACATCAGCCAGTGTGCAAGAGGCTTGACATTTGACCTCAGGTGATAGTGTGTTGAAGCAGCAGGCTGTCGTCATAGCTGGTTGGGGGAAAACTATGGTTATCAAAGGTTTCCTGTCCTGCCTTAACAGAGGGCGTCCTGCCATATGCCAGGTGATGACGACATAACATTTTATGATCTTGCAGGAAGACTGTTTGCTTACAGACTCTTGTTAAAGTCATATACCTGAGATTATTCTTGCAAAATAGGAAACTAGCAGAGAAACATCAAAGGAAATGTTTTGATGAGACTGTCCTATTTTAAAAATTGCTAACTGCGGATTTTTTTCCACTTGTACTATATATCCTTTTGGACATTGATACTAAGTGTTTAAGTTTATTGGATGATCTTACTGTGACCACACCAAGGGGGTGTGGAGATGGATTTTGATATGATCCAAGCATCTACGGAAACATTGTTTTTTTTGATCTCTGGACTCGAGGGTTGAAACTTTTGTCTCTAGGCTAAAACCAGGCACTTCTAGTAACATCTAGCTAAGCAAGAACTTTTAAGTATTTTGCAGGCGTCTTTCTTTGTTCTGTAATTTCCCAATTATTTTATTGACTAAGTTATCAATGTATATGTTTCGTGTTTGATATTTTACCTATTTTACAATTTTTAGTAAACAATATTTTCCTTGACATTCTGCCTGTTTTTCTCAGTTTTCTTCTGCACGTGAATGCTGAACCAGTGTTTAATTTCTGACATCTGTTAAGAGCTCAAAGAGGGTGTGTTACTATTTTGCTAAAGGGAAGAATATACCTGTCTCCTACTGAGTCGTAAGAATATATTTGGGGCAACCTGGCTGGGTGCCACTGGGCTAAGGATTGTATTGCATTTTCCCGAAGAGAATATATATCTGAGCCTTTTAACTGGATGCGTTAGCAAAAGGTTCACTTTTGACCCCCAGAACTCGAGGTTAGTAGGTGATTCAGACCAAGACAGTCAAGAGGGGTACCCTGTTTGTCTCCTGTTCACACTATTGCACTTCGAGGTTGGCACTGAGAGGGCCTGACGTGCAGCGCGCGTTTGACAGTGCACACATATTTCAAACATGAAGTCTTACTTTATTCTGACTATATGCAGTTAGCTCCAGCTCTTGAACTACTCCGGAGAGGAAAGGGTTAACTCTGTGCAGAAGCATAGAACATTGAACTTGAGCTTGGTTTTCAAACATCTGTCTCTGGTACATCTCCATGTAACCGTCAGATTCTTTACCCCACCTAACTGAAGTCACTCTGGAGATCTCCCCTTTGGTTTGGTAAAAGTTTAAAAAGCGTTCAGTTGTTCAACCGATTTTCTTATTTTTCGGTATCAAGTCTATGGTAAAGGTAGTGTTGTAGATAGGTAGGAATTTATTATTGTGGAAATTGTGACTTCTTCAGTTTCTTATCAGTCCGGTTGGAAACTGAACCATTGTTTGTTTTTTGAATTTCTTCTGGGATTAGTAGTGGTTCTTATTGGTTTCAAAAAAACTATCTGTTTTTACACAGCCCATGATACGGTTGGTAACCGATAAAGGAGTATTACCTTGTGTGAAAGCTGTAAAGGTTAATTGTTGTATTGTGGCTATGTCTGAGAAACCCGAGGGGAGAAGGTCCCACTGGGTTTCAACACTGTACTGAGTGTGGGGAGGCCTTTGCCAAGGCTGACCCCCACTTCATCTCTGTTTTATTGTCTGGGGTTTGACCACCTCAAAACAGACTGCCAAATATGTAAGAATTTTTCAAAACCACTCTGGAAAAAAGGTTGAGTAGGCTGAAGTAAAAGGAGGCAGAGAAGTCCGCTGATCCGGATGGCCAGCCTGGTTCGGTTTTGGACGAACCTGAGGAGGTGCTCACTGACCTGGGCGATACCGCCTCAGGCAAAAGGAAATCTGACTCTGAGGGGTCTGTTCTGGCTAAGAGAAAAGTTGTCTGGTTCAGATCCAATACCGCATGCTCCAACCACTGACAAAATGGCCAAAGCGATCAGTATTGTTCAGTCGCTTCGCCTGGCTCCATCTGAACCGTCGCCACCGGTTCGGTGGTCGGTTCGGTCGGAACAGACTCCATTGGATTACGATCTGGATGCATATTATGATGTAGAATGGGAGGGAGATGAAGATGATCCTGAGTATGAAGACGATACTGACTTTGGAGGTCTGGATGTGCCCATTGAACTGGACATCTCCCCAGACAGGCCTTCTAATGTCTCCCCTCCCAGGCTTTGAGTTCCCTTCCCACTTTTTATACTACAAAAAAGTGGCTGAAACACTCCAGCTCGAGGGGGAAGGGGAATAATAATAATGATGGACATCCCAGAGTTCCTAACTCATTACCTCCTGTGGATAAGGGAATGGAGAGGTACGGGTTTTTTGTATAATCATTGCAGGCTGCAGCTTGTGACAGGGCAAATATTCCTTTGGCTTCTCACCCCCGATAAAGACTCCAGAAAGGTGGATGCCATAGCCAAGAAACAATACTTTGCATCCTCTTTGGGACTCTGGCAGGCTAATTTATATGGCCTACACAGCCCGGTACCAGAAGTCCAGGTGGGATACGGTTCTGGGACGGGCTAAAAAGGTTTCCCCCAGCTGGCCAAAGAGCTGGAGGATGTGACTGCTGATGGAACTGAGGCATCCAAGGTACAATTCCACACTGCTGTGGACTCTAATGATGTGGCATCAAGAGTCATGGCTACATCTGTATGTCTCGGGAGATTTGCTTGGGTCAGATGTACTAGTCTTTCTCAGGATACCCAGGCTAATGCCATGGATTTTCCTGTGGTGGGTAATTCTCTGGGGAGCAGACAAAGGCTTAGATGAAGAAAATGGATGAATATAGGACCACCTACAGGAGTGCACAGGCCAAGGAAGGGCAAGCCACTCCTCAAAAGCAGCAGTCTAGGGACAGAGGCAGGCCTTTTTACCAAACACAGGCCGCCACTCCTTTCCCACAGAGGGGGTTCTTCTGAGGGAGAGGCAGGAGGGTGATGAGTAGTGCTGCATTCTCTTCCTAGTCCAAGGCTCCTGCCAGACAGACACCCTGATGTCAGTTTGGGTCGCCTTCCCTATACCAGTAGGGGGCAGGCTGGCTTACTACTTCCAGGCCTGGAAGTCTGTTATTTCAGACAAGTTGGTCCTGGAGGTAGTAAGCCGGGGACTGTCTCTCGGTTTCAAAAGATTTCCAAAAATGAGGGTCAGGTCTTTTCCTCCTGCATCACTATCAGAGACCATTGCCCTAGAGGCAGAGGTCTCTTCCCTGCTAGCTCTCAAAGCTATGGAAAAAGTTCCTCCACAACACAGGGGCAAAGAGCTGTACTCCAGGTACTTCCTTACCCCACCCCCCAAAAAAACAAACCAAAAAACAAAACAAAAAAAAAAAAAAAAAGGGAGGGCGACCCATCCTGGACTCAAGGTATTTGAACAAACACATCACAAAACCAACATTCAAAATGGTGATTCGAGGAATAATTCTTCCCTCTCTAAAGTCGGGGGATTGGTTGGCATCCCTGGACCTAAAGGATGCCTATTTCCACATTCCTGTCAGGTGCTCCCACAGAAAGTACCTTGGGTTTGAGCTGCCCTCTGGTCACTATCGGGTCAGAGCCATGCCTTTGGGTCTAACATACACTCCAAGGCTGTTTACAAAGTGCCTTGCAGTAGTAGTAGCCTTCCTCAGAAGACAGGGTATCTCAATCTTATCATATCTGGACGACTGGCTCATAGAAACACAGAATCTGATTGCAGATAAGGACCGCTTGGACCACCTAGTCTGCCCATTTCCCTACCTAATGGATAAGCTGCAGATCCTAGTTAACCAACAGCCTACTTCCTCCTCTCCCCAACTAGAATTGCCTTATGTCTGTCCCATTCATCACTGAAGGTCAGTTCTCCGACCAGGTCAAGTCGGCTCTGGAAATCTCTCAGAAGCTGCTCGGTTCCCTGGGATTCCTCCTCAATCTTCCCAAGTTAGTTCTCGAACCAGTGCAACTCCTTACTTTTATAGGAGTAGAGTTAGATATTGTCCACGCAAAGGCCTTCCTCCCACTAGCAAGGGTGAAAGCCCTTACAGATCTCGCCCCCTCTTTTGCCCTCTGGTCTGTCGCCCAGCAAGACATTTCCTAGGCCACATGGGAGCTTCCACAGCAGTGGTACAAGGAACCAGGTTTCAGATGAGGGACATTCAGTTCTACCTAAGGTCGTTTTGGTCTCGGGAAAAGGACTCTCTCACCAAATTGATTCCAGTGACTCAGACTCTGGTCCAAGCTCTCCAGTGGTGGTTGGATCAGGACAATCTCAGACAGGGTGTCCCATTCCTCAGTCAAGCTCCCTCAGTGGTGCTAACTACAGATGCTTCTCTCCTAGGTTGGGGAGCCCACTTGTGGGATCTCACGACTCAGGATGTTTGGTCCCAACAAGAGTCTCTCCTTCATATCAATCTCTTGAAACTCAGGGCAGTATTCCTAGCCCTTCAGGCTTTCTCGGAGTTGGTCAAAGACAGTGGTGCAAGTCAGGATGGACAACACCACCACAATGTGGTACATCAACAAAGGGCACTCGGTCCACGGCCTTGTGCACAGAGGCCATGAAACTCTGGTCCCTAGCATACTTCCTTCAGGCTTCCCTGATAGCAGTCCACCTTCCGGGAAAGGACAATGTGCTAGCAGATGCTTTAAGCAGAATCTACCAGGGCCGTCACGAATGGTCCCTGGACCCTCACATTCTGAAACTGATCTTTACCAGATGGGGCATTCCAGAGATAGATATCTTTGCAGCCCCAGACAATCACCAACTTCCCGTGTTCTGCTGCAGACCTCCAGTCCTATGGACTGTTCCTCTGGATGCTGTCATATTGGATTAGGACAGGTTCCTCTCTATGGCCCCCCCCCTTCCCTCTGTTGTTCAGAGTTCTAGTCAGAGTCAGATCTCAACCCTGTACAATGATACTGGTAGCTCCAGACTGGGCCAGACAACCTTGGTACGCCCTGCTATTGTCCCTGGCAGTGTCACTCCCCTTGTCTCTTCCCAAGAGATGCAATCTCCTGTCCTCCTCACAGGGGAGAATTCGGTATCCCAATCTTCAGTCTCTCAACCTCAAAGCCTGGCTCTTGAAGAGTTAGATTATGCAGGCCTGCATCTTTCTCGGGGAGTACTGGATATTTGAAGGTCTCTAGGAAACCTTTTAACAGAAAAACTTATAATTCCAAATGGAAAAGATTCAGCATTTTGGTGTTCTCAGAGAGGCATTCAGCCAGACACTGCAGACATTGCTACAGCCTAGATTATCTGGTTCACCTTAATGGCCTAGGCCTACAACTTTGAAGGTTCACTTAGCAGTTGTCTGCTTTTCTTTCTGCAGGGAAGGGCTCTTCCCTGGCATCTCATCCTGTTTTCAGTAAGTTCTTCAAAGGTCTGGTTCACATCAACCCTCCTATTTTAGAGAGCCTACTCCGGCCTGGGATCCAAATGTCTGCATTACTCAGCTTATGCAGCCTCCCTTTGAGCCTCTGGCTTCGGCCGAGCTTAAGTACTTGACCTGGAAAACTGTGTTCCTGGTAGCTGTCACTTCTGCCAGGCGGATTAGTGAACTTCAGGCCCTGTCAGTTGAACCTGACTTTACCTCCTTCCATAGAGATAAGGTGGGCTTTAGAACAAATCGAAAGTTCTTGTGTAAAGTGGTATCGGATTTTCATCTGAACCAATCTCTCTACCTGTGTTTTTCTCTGATCATTCTTCTTCAGGAGAAAGAAGATTACACAGTTTGGATGTCAAAAGGGCACTTTGCTACTACATAGAGCATACTAATCACACAGAAATTACTGTCTTCAACTCTTTCTCACTTATGGGGAAGTGGGGAAAAGGTAACCCTGCTGCCAAAAGGACTATTGCCAGGTGGATTGTCTCTTGTATACAATTCTGCTATGCCAAGTTGGACAAAGAACCTCCTCCAGGCCTGAGGGTCCACTCGACCAGGGGTACAGTTGCTTCTCTGGCTGCGGCCAGAGATGCACCTTTGGTAGAAATCTGTAAGGCAGCCAACTGGAAGACCGTCCATACATTCACCAAGCATTACTCTCTGGACATCCAGGCTAGGAGTGATGCTAGGTTTGGTACAGCAGTACTGCAGAGCTTGTTCCCAAAGTAAGGTTCTGTGTCCCCTCCTCCTGGGGGGAACTGCTTGGTAGTCTACATATAGTCAGAATACAGCAAGACTTCATGTTTGAAGAAAAAATTACCTTAGTAATGTTTCTTCTAATGGAGTCTTCCTGTATTCTGACCTCCCTACCTGCCTGTCCTCTTAGAACCTAGTTTTTGGGAAGTGGGCTGGCAGGTACAGTGTTACACCTCAGGGGTGTACCTTGTACTGCCCCCTTTTCAGGGTGGAGTAGTTGTTTTATTATTGCTGCTTACAGCTATATATCTTTTCACTACCTTTTTTTTTTTTTTCCCCCTTGGGTTCTCGACCTGACCTGTCTTTTGGACCCAAGTTTGTTGCCTTTTTGTTCTAAAACATTTCACAATTTCCATATCTATAGATGGTTAGTTTGCGTGTAAGAATCTGACTGTTACACTGAGATGTACCAGAGACAGAGGTTTGAAAACAGAGCTCGACGCGCTCTGCTTCTGCATAGAGTTAACCCTTTCCTCTCTGGAGCAGTTCAAGTGCTGGGGCTAATTGTGTATAGTCAGAATACAGCAAGACTCCATTAGAAGAAACATCATTATGGTGAGTAACTTTTTTTTTTTCTTCTAACCCTACTGAGCTGCACATAGATTGACTAAACACCTCTATGGACTGTAGAGATGGACCCTACTTTAGTAATACTTGTACGCATGTCTTTAACCACACTGAGCAGCTGACTGAGAACCTGCATGGACTATAGGGACAAACATTACATGTAGTAAGGCTTGCTTGCATGTTTTCCTAACCTAGCTGACCATTCATTGAGTGACCGAAGATCTCTATTGACCATGAACTCACTGCATATAGTAACACATGTACGTACACGCACCTTTCTAAAGTCGCTGAGCCGCCAACTAACTGCCTTTATCGACTGTTAACAAACACTGCATATAGTAACAATCGCACATCTTTCTAACCTCGCTGAGCTGCCAACTGACTTAACGGAAAACCTTTAGTGGACTCTAAGGACAGGCAATGCACGTAATAATGCACACATGCTTGTCCAACCTTCCTGAACCACCGACCAACTGTTATGGACTATGAACAGACATTGCATTTATTAACGCTTGCAGCCATATCTTTTTAACCTCACTGAGCAGCCCATTGACTTCATAAAAACCACCTATGGGCAGACGGTACATATAGTAACACTCTTGTGCATGTCTTTCTAATCTCCTGAACTGCCAAATGACTTATAATAACAGTTATGGACTGTGGCAGACACTAATCACTAGAGTTAGAGATACCAAAACGAACACCCTTGATTGGGTTATAAATAGAACCAGCAAAGAATCACCTGCATCTGTCTGGTAGCAGACATTGACGGTGTCCAAACCAGAGTGGGATAGAGCAAAGGCTCAAGTAGGGGGGCATTATAACAGATGACAAACATCCATTGGGGGGGGGGGTTAGGACCCAGGTCTTGGGAATCAGTGGGCAGATTCGATGGACCGTTGGTCTCCTTTTACCATCATTTTCTATGTTTTTCAAATGAAACATGACAATAGTGTGTCAGGATCTTGTCACTGTTCTGCACAACTCCCAACATGTCATGGGAGTTCTGAAACATGATTCCTTGCTTGGTTGTACCCTGCGCCCGCTTCCAGCATGATGTAGCTTAACCCTAGCAGGCAGAGGTTCAGTTCTGTGTACTGCCTTCTACCCCTTTTACACACACAGTCCCTTGCTTACAGTTTTCACATGTGTGGTGATCCATGGTGACCTGGAACTGAAATGGTAAATAAGGGGGAGAATGGAGTTGCATCCATGTAGTGTGGTAACTGGGTCGTGATGCATTTCGTTGGTGGAGCCAACCCCAGTCCTGTTGGCTGTGCCTCTTGTTGAAGTCTCACTGACCGGTCGGTGGAAGAAGTAACATTTACAGTAGGTAATGAGCAGTGACTTACTTAGTTGGCAATTTTTTTCAGTGCATCTTGATGCCCACACACAATATTCGGATTATGCTGCATTGCTGCCATCACACAATATTCAGATCATGCTGCATTGATGCCCACACACAATATTCAGATCATGCTGCATTGCTGCCATCACACAATATTCAGATCATGCTGCATTGCTGCCATCACACAATATTCAGATTATGCTGCATTGCTGCTATCTTGCTCCTTGCCAAAGAGGAGGAGCCAGGAGCAAGATGGCGACAATGCTGAGCTGCAGCTTGTGAGCTCCTTTTGCGTGAGCACTTGCACCTCCAAACCAATTTGTTGTTCTGCTTTGCTTTGGAAAGCTATTTTATTTTGATGTGCTTGTTTTCTGACCACTTCGCTGACCAGAATTCCCAAATTTTAAAGCATTGTAGTTGGGGTGATAGGGTCTTTAGAGCAAGGTAGGGCAGGGGAGTGAGCAAGTTTAGGTAGTGAGCTTTCTTGTTTTGTAGATAGGCCTCTTGAATGCAGCTTGCTTACCTTTGCCATCCCTGCAGGATTTGGTGTTGCCTGGTACCTGACTACTTCACTTTGCTTCTGTTCCTCTGGCGTTTGGGTGTCTGATGTTGGCCACCATGTTGAATCTGTGGTCTGGTTTTGCTGTACTTTGTGGACTGGACTTGGGCCAAAGATTGAGAGTTTTGTCTAATGGTTCCGTTGTAGGTTTGTTCCCCTCATCAGAACGGACGGTTGCAGTGGACCCTGATTCTCACTGAAGGTGCTTCTTGTCTACGAGAGGGCAGGTGGCTTTTTCTGGATCCTGTTGCCACCTGAATTGTATTCCTGGGAGAGTGTGGTGCTGAATGTGCTTCTGCGCATTATCTCCCAGGGTACTGGCAGCATTTGTGCTATTCCTGAGACTTTCGGTCCCTTGGCTGGGGGTCCATTCCATGTGTGGCATGGCCTGTTTCGGTGATTAGAGACTCTACGGACTTTCGGTGTGCCCTTGGACCATCAGTTGGGTCTGTTTGTCCATGCTCCCTGTGTAGCATGCACTGGGGAAGAAAGACCTCAAGCTCTTGTGTGCCTCTTGAATTATCGATTGGGGTTGGCTGTCAGTTCTTTGGCTTCACTTCCCGGGACTCCGGGTGTGGTGGGAGCAGTTTCGTGGATATTCTTGGGGTTTATCCTGTGTGGCTGGTGTGCTTTGGGACTGGTCTAGACAGGTTATCTCAGCAGTGACTAGATGTGGTGAGAGGGCCTTCAGCTGCCAAGCAGTGGTCTGTGACATCTTTTTATCTGCCTGTGACTTTTTTTTTTTTGCACCTCTTCTGTTTTCTAGTTGTCCTGTTCTGTAGGACTTGTTGCTGAGCTGTGGACAGTGCTCTTATCTTTTAAGAACCCTGTCCTCTACTTGCTTTTGCTCTGTTTGGGGTGGGGACTATTGGTGGGTCTGAATTTTAAGTTTGGGTGTGTGAACAGTATGGATGGTATTAGGCTGGTTTTGTATTGGTGTATGGTTGGATGAGTGGGTAATTATTTTTATTTGAAGTGTAAGGTTTTGGGTTAGTATAGTCAGACAGGATGTGCTTTGGGAAGGATGGGGGCCTTCGGTGTGCTAGGATTGTCTACGGGGCATTCCAGCTGCAGGATCTGCGGCCCGTCTCTGACCTTCCAGTCACCACCACTACAGCATGTCGCTGTCTGGAGGTCTGAATACAGGGGAACCACATGGATTGATTATGGTGGGGTGCCTAGTGTGTGGAAGGTGACCTGGGGTTTATCTGGCCTGGAGAGGCGAGATGTGTCTGGTGCCCATCCCCAGGGTTCCCACCACAACGAGTGGGCAGGCAACCAGTGGAGCTGCACTGCCCACAGGGGATTAGTGGACAGTGGTCTGCAATGCCAGATCAATAAGAAATAAGACCGCAGTTATTGTGGATTTTGTTTCATCGGTTGATCTGGCTTGCATTATGGAGACCTGGGTGGGTGACAATGTGGCCCAGTTTTTGCTGCCGCCACCCCGCCCCCTGGGTACTCTGTGCACTGCCCCAGAGTGGACTGCAGAAGTGGGGGAATTGCCATCTGTTTTTTAGATCAGAGCTGGGATTCACCATGCACCCAGTGGGAAGACTGAGTTCCTTTTGAATGTGTGGCTATGTGTGGGAGTCTGGGCGCAGGTTGCAGAATTCTCTTTATTTTTACTGCTCCCTGGGGTGGCGGGAGAATTTCTGCAGGATGTAGCCAGTTTTGTCATCTGCAAAACTGGAGGGGGCCCCAGATGGCTAATTCTGTCGGATTTCAATGTTTGGGCCAACGACAAATCATCTAGGCTTGGTTACAACTTCCTCCAGACTGTCGTCATGGGGCCTGTCTCAGGAAGTTTCCTCCGTGACCCATCAGGGTGGCCACATATTGGACCTGGTCTTCACTGGGGCTTGAGATTATTAATCTCAAGCCTGATCTGGTCACATGGTCTGATCATTACACGGTGGAGTTCGCGTTTTGGGGCAATCCCCCTGAGAGCCCTCCCTCTGCTGAGATGGTAAGCTACCGCCCTTTGAGGGGCACACCCCTGAGGGTCTATTGCATGCGGGGGGGGTACATGCGCTGCAGTCACTGCCTATAATAAGGTGATATTTGAGACTCTCTACTCCCTTGCACTGGTCTGTGTATGACCCAGATCTTCTCACTTGAGTTCTCTGTGGTTTGATAGGGAGCTCAAGGCGAGGAAGATTGTGGGTCAGAGGTTGGAGTGCTGCTGGCGAAGGATTGGCCTGGAGGCTGACAAGCTGGCCCTGCGCAGTCATTATGGTGAGTACCAAGGGGCAATCGACCGTAATAAGGCACAGTTCCTGTCCAGGGAGATTGCTGCCAGGAAGAATCGACCAACTGTGCTCTTTTGGATTGTGGACAGGCTGCTAAACCCAGCCTGTCTACAGCCAAATAAAGCATTTTTTTTAAACGCTTTATGCAAGAGTTTGCTCAGTTCTTCTTGGACAGTGTCTGCCATAAGGCATGGAATTCCACCTGTGAGCCAATATTTGGCAGACAGTGATTGCCTCGGATGCCTGGAGAACACTTCACCTAGCTGGGGCAAGTTTAGACCAGTGGAGGTAACTGAGGTCATTGGGGTTGCTTGTGAACTGGCCCCAATGCTGACGTGTTTCTTGATGGGATGTGTTGACTCCGCTGGCCTAGTGTTTGCCTTGATTGTCCTGGTGCTCCTTGTTGGTGGGGGGGAGGTCTTTCCCGATGCCTTGAAGGAGGCATTGGTGAGACCCCTTCTGGAAAAAACATCTTTGGACCCTGATGTCCAGGCAAATTACCATCCAATCTCCAACCTTCCATTCCTTGGTAAGGCTGTTGAGAATATTGTGGCATTTCTGCTTGAAGAGTGCTTCGTGGCCTTTGATTTATACAAGCCTCTCCATTCTGGGTTTCGGGTAAGGCATAGCACAGAAACTGTTAGTTCGGGTACACAATGACCTTCTCGGGGCCAAAGATTGAGGAGAGGGGGCAGTTCTCATTCTCCTCTCTCTCCTCAGCATTTGACACAGTGCACCATTGTGTGTTGCTTGACCACCTGAGGGAATTTTCTGGCACAGTCATCTGCTGGTTTGAGTCCTTTCTCACAAACAGGAGGCAAAGGGTAGTGATGGGGAATTTCTCCTCATCCCCGTATCTCCTGGAGTACCTTGGGGTTTGGTCTTGTCACCAATGTTGTTCGCCGTGTATATGCTGCCCCTGGGAGGGCTCATTATGAAATGCAGCTCGGGTTTTCATTGCTATGCTGATACCCAGCTGTATCTTTTCTTTGCACCTGGGACATCCAATACAGTGGATGTGCTTAATAGTTGCCTCGCTGAAATTGGTGACTGGATGGCCTCCAGCTGGTTGCGACTGAACCCCAGTAGACACAGGTGCTGGTAGTGGAGTCGAACAGAGGGTGTGATAGAAAGGCCTCTGGCTCACAGAAATAGGATTTTTCCTGGATTCTGTGCCTTTGAAAGCCTCACCCAGGGTGCATAACCTGGGTGTTGTTCTGGATAGCTGCCTGTCACTTGAGACTCTGTTAGCCGTGGTCCATACTAGTTATTACCATCTGAGGAATATCATTAGGATTAGGCCCCTGGACTTCCCTACCTTAGTGCATGCCTTTGTGACGTTGAGGCTTGATTACTGTAATGCGCTGTACCTGTGGTTCTCTGGGAGGTATCCTCCGCCGGCTTCAGCTAGTGCAGAATACGGTTGCCAGGTTGTTGACGGGGCAGTCTTAAATATTGCCGTGTCACTCCAGTGCTGTGTGAACTGCATTGACTGCCAGTCAGGTGGAGGATCTTTAAGGTGGGCTTGTTCACCTTTAAGGCCCTACATGGCCTGGGCCCTGGCTATCTGGTGGACCTTCTCACACCTGCTACCTCAGTCCGCTCCCTCCATTCCTCCTCAAGGGGCCTCCTTGCGATTCCAAGATGAGGCTTAAAAACTGCTAGTGATAGAGGTTTTAGCATCGCCGGCCCATCCTGTGGAATTCGCTACCTCCATCTATAAGGAAGGCCCCTTCTGTGGAGGTATTCAAGGCACGCCTCAAGGCCTTCCTATTTGCACAGCCTTTTCCTGACCCAGCTTTGTAAATATCCTGTTCTGACTTGCTATATCGCCTGTCCCTGATTTCCTTTTTATTTAGTTTTTTTTATTTAATGAGTTTTATAGTTTCTACAATTTGTGTTTTCCATGTTGATTTTATGTACGGCGCCTAGAGCCTCCGGGATTGGGCGTCTTTTAAATAAAATTTGCCTTTCTTTGCTTTGCCTAATTAACCTGAGTTCTCTTTCAAATACAGGAAAAGGAAACTCAACTAGACCGATGTAAAGATGGCGACTAAACAGTCTTCTGATCTTGTTGAGGAGTTGATGTGTCCAGTTTGTCTGGATTTGTTTAGATGTCCTGTTACGCTGGAGTGTGGGCACAACTACTGCAGGTCCTGCATAGACAAAGTTTGGGACCGTGAGAGAAATCCCTCCTGCCCTGAGTGCAGAGATCAGCTCCCAGCCAGGAAGTATGCTGTTAACAGACTGTTGGCTAATGTGGTGAGGAAAGTAGGGAAATCAAACCTGGATCAGAAGATAAAGAAATCTGATCAGAGTCCAGAACCTCACACTGCAGAGAGAGTAGTCCAGTTCTGCGTGGAGCATGAGGAGAGACTGAAGTTGTTCTGTAAGGAGGATGAGACCCTCATCTGTGTCATCTGTCGAGATTCACCTAAACATTCCTGCCACAGCTTCCTACCTCTGCAAGATGCAGTCGGTATGTATAAGGTGAGTTGCATTTTTGATCAATAATTTAATATAGAGAATAACGTATGGGCTACAATGTGTAACGAGATTTTTATACATCTCTTTGGTTTGTGTTGCCACATAGACAAGGAGACGCATAGCTGAGTGGTTTATTCAGCTATCAAACTATGAGGGTGTGTAATGTGCTTGATTTTAAAAGGCTGACTGGGATTGTGTCAAGCCTTGCGTAAAAGTGTTTTTATTTTGGAGAGCAGCTAAGGAACACATTTGCTGCAACTGTACCTGATTTTTATATGTCTGGCACTGTTGTGACCGTGTCCTCAGTTTGTGGCAGCTTACATAGAAAGGGAACATTGTTTAACCAGGAGTAGCACACTAAGCCAAAGCTTGTTTCCAGATGTGACCTGGGAGCACAAGGAAATTATTTTCTTATTTTATTTTGCCAGCAGAACAGGACTCTGCTGAGCTGAATTAACTTGCCTGCAAAACTGGACTCTGCTCATTTCGCTTGAATTTGCCCACCCCCTGTCCCTATCTCGTTCCTGTATTAAATACTCCTGCTGCAGGAAGTGACGCGCCCTACTCCCAGCCAGGCACATGGTATCGCTTAAAGCAGCAAGTACCACTTCATGTTACAACCCTAAATTGCTAGCGGTCCAGACCTATAAGCTTCTCTAAGGCAAATTAATTCGCAGGAGCCAGTCCCTTACTGGAACAACCCACCCCAACTCTCTTGTTCCTCACTGTACTGCACAATTGGCACACAACTCTCACTGGCTGACCCAAACTTTAAAAGATCAGTACCAATCCCTAGCTCACCATAAAGTTGGTAGTCTCCCCAAAAATGAACTCCAGAGTGAGTTAGATGTTCGCACCAGGAGGTGTACCTACTCAAATACTCTTACTTGCTTGCCCTGAAACTGACAGCCAACCATAACTACCTCCACCTGCCACCAGGACTTTCCTATGATACAATGTGGAAATCCTGCTCGGTGGGAGACCAGCTCTACAGTGCCCCTATCTGCCCACTCCACGCAACTTCCCTCCTGGACCCCTTCTGTCACCCGGATCTTTGTCCCAGCTTTGTCTTTTTCCTGGACTTAACATTGCGCTTGGCTCACCACACACTAAATGCAACTACCAGGATTCCTGGAGGTCGAGTGTAAAGACTACCTTCCCAAAAATATGTAGGAAACTCATCCTAATCCTACTGCTGATCTCTGAAAACATTCACCCTGACTCTGGTCCCATTTCAACCCACATTCAGACCCCGATTCCTACAGGGCAATTAAGGATTGTGACCTTGAACATTGGCAGCCTCCTAGCCAAGCTAATGCAGTTTGAGGCCTGGGTGGGACATACTCTGCCTGACATCATTGCTCTGACAGAGACCTGGCTCTCCCCACGTACAACCGACTCAGTAGTCTCCATCACTGGATACAACCTTCATAGACAGGACCGCTCCAGAAAAAGAGGTGGTGGCTGCATAATATACACCCGGAACCACCTGCAGTGCCACAGAATTCAACTGGCTACTGTCATCAATGACTGAATGCCTAGCAATAAAAATCCTACTAGGCAAGGGGCAAAAAGGCCTGATCATTATGGCAGTCTACATCCCACCAGGGCAGCAGCAAGCTGGGCTAGACGTCTTTGCTAGTCTTTACACCCAGGCTAGCCAACACAAGGAGACTATCATACTAGGGGATTTTAACTCCAGCTGGCTTGCCAACTACAGTGCCATGCACAGAGATCTTGTATCTGGACTGTACCTAACACAGGCTGTCAAGAGCTGCACCAGAACAAACTACCACACTGGTACAAGCACTCTGATCGACTGGGTACTAATGAGTCACCCAGAAAGGCTAACTGTCAAGGTACTCCTGGATACTGAGTGACCACTCACCTATCCAGTGTGAGTGGTCGACAAAACAGGCCAACTCCCTCCTCCCCCACCCAAATTGGTGAGGAACAGTTATAAAAAAAAAAAAAAACGCTATGACCAACTTCAGGAATCACCTTTCAGGCATCGACTGGAGCTTCCTTGACTTGTGCTTTTCTGACACTGCCCTCCTATGCTTCCTCACTCATTTCAACATGGCTGCGGACAAGTTCGCCCCATACCGTAGGAAGATAAAAGGTCATAGTATGGACTGGGTCACCCCTGAGCTTTTCTGTATGATGCAGCAATGGGATCTCCTTTGGCACCGGGCCAGGCCAACAGGGATAACTACGGATATCCAAAACTACAAAGCGGCCAGAAATGGGTGCACCTGGCAATAATGGGAAGAAGTTCTAGGACTCGATAACCTCTTCAGGTCTGATGACCCCCAATGCTCTGCCACAATGACTAAATCATACTTGAGGATGCTGTAATGGCCAATATCCTTAATTAATAAGACTTTCTCTGACTACAGTGTAGTCCTGCCTCGCAGGCCTGCTACACACCCTGATGGAATGCCAGCCTCCAACCAGTTGCCCTACTGTACCACTGCCAAGCCCAGCCCAAGCTTTTACTTCAGACAGCTGACCGTAAAGGAAACAAGAAAATACCTTGCAAGTGTCCTGGGAAAAACGAGGACTTGGGGTGATAGAATCAGTATGAACTTGATTTCCATTGCTTTTCAAGAGGTTGTCTTTCCCATCACCAAGCTGTTTAACCTGTCTCTCCGCCTGTCCGCTTTCCCCTCTATCTGGAAATCCACTCTGGTCACTCCTGTGCACAAAGGAGATGACCAGGCACTAGTATCCAACTACTGACCTATCTCAGTTCTATCTCTGCTCTCCAAAGCACTGGAGAGAATCCTAGCTGACCAACGTGCTGACCACCCGCATAAATATAAACTCCTCTGCCCACAAGATGCATAGCACCAATACTGCCCTAATTGCCTTCACAGACTACGTGCACAAGGCACTTGACCTGGGCCAACTGGTTGGAGCAGTCTTCATAGACCTAACCAAGGCTTTCGACCTTGTGAATCAGCTGCTGCTGCTGCTGCATAGACTAAGCTGCCTTGGACTATCCCTCGACATGTCCAGTTGATTCTCCAGCTACCTGTCTGGGCCCTCTCAGCAGGTGAAAATCAACAGAACTGTCTCCGAGACCAGTGAAGAGACCAGTGAAGTCACCGCAGGGGTCCATCCTGGGCTCACTCCTGTTCAGCCTCTTTGTGAACAACTTTCCAGAAGCATGCCCCTTCTCCGAGGTACTGCTCTATACCAACGACATGGTGGTGTTCTCTTGAGGCTCTTGCCAAGATGCACTCACTAAGGACATGTAGTACAACTTTGACCTCCTACAGGATTGGCTTGCAGATGGCCTGCTAGTGCTCAACAATGCAAAAAAAAAAAAAGTCTGTGCTTTTTGCTCGAAGCCAGTGGAGGAGATATACCACTCCCTTCTCAATTTTGTGCAACTCCCACTCCGCCCTTGAGCAGGTGCCCTTGTTCCGGTAACTAGGGATTACAATCGACTAGGTCTTCTCCTTCAGTGAACATATACGAAATATTACCACTGCTGCCAATAGAAAGTTAGGAGTCCTATAGGCTTCAGTTCTGCCTCACACCTGAGGCTAGGTCCAGGCAGTAAGAGGGACAGTTCTACCCATCCTGGACTATGGTAATGTGATATATGGCACAGCCTTTGAAACCAGCCTGCACAGGGTCTATACTGTCCTCAACAAAGCATGCTGTTTTGTTTTAGGCACAGATCGCCTTACGCACACGTGCAATCTTTATATTGGGACACGATGGCTTCCTCTTGTGGACTGAATCAAGCCCCACTCCTGCCTTCTAGGGAAAAAGGCCCTTCTACGTTTTACACCCCCTCCCTACAAACATTATTCTGTCCAGTCCCAGCTGAGCACTCCACGAGAAGTGTTACAAGACACGCCCTAGCAGTACCTTTCAGAAGAACTGCCTTAGGGAGACGAGCCTTTGCAGTAAGAGCTCACACCTCACTGAATGAGCTCCCCCAGGCCACTGCTAGCCTTACTCACCTTGGTCAGTTGAAATCTGAAATTCTGAAGATCATCTCCCCTCTAGTACAATGTTGCTGTAAAGAACACCCCAGCCATTTCTAGCCCTCTCGGTGCCCCCTGACGCAATATGGCTTTGCTGCAGCGACCTGTGGCTCCTAAGAATCTCCCGCTAATCCCCCACGTACCCACCCCTTGGTCCCCCATTCCTGCAACCCCCTCACCCACTTAGCCCTCCTAACCCTCCGTACCCACCACCTCCACACCCACTTAGCCCCTTCTGACCCTTAAGTTATCACCCACCGTTGTGCTCTCCCCTTCACCCATCTAACCTGTAGCCTACTCTCCCTTAATGGCTGTACTTGTTGGTGATCACATTTAAAGGTTCCCGGAGGGAACAAATCTCTGCTTTGTAACTGCATTCTGGGAATTCTCATACTTTGTACATAGTTGGAATCTGTACTTTATTTACCTAATCTGCTATGGTAGTATTTTTCTGTATGTAATTCAGTGATGGCATTTGCAATATATTCTGTTTCTCTCTATCCTTCTATTTGTAATGCTGTATAGCCTTTTTAATAAGTAACTGACAATGCCTACTAGCTTCTTCTGTTTTTCTTCACTGTCCATGTACTTGATGTCCCCCCACCCTTTGTTCGAGGATCCTTTGTAAATGAGCTTGTAGCTCAAAGGTTGTAATTCTGATTTTTACAATAAATAAAAATAAGTGACTTGCTCAGGATCCCACAATATGCACCTAGGCGGCTATGGGATTCAAACCCAGGTCTCCAGGTGTGCAGCTCAGAGCCTTAACCCACTGTGCTATACTGCCTCCTGTAGGAATATAGAAACTGGCAGCAGATAAGGACCGCTAGGCCCATCCAGCCTGCCTCTTTAGTGGCTGCTGACTCCATTTTGTCATCTGCTTTAGCTCCTGCTGTGCTTGCTCCCACCACCTCTAGTGGCAAGCTAGTCCATGCATCCACCACCCTTTCTGTGGTGGTGGGGGACTCTCACATGTCCCTTTATGGTGCCCCCTGGTTCTTGTCTCTCCTATAGTGAAATATGTCACCCACTTGCACCTTGTTAATGCTCTTAAAGGACTCATAAACAGGATAATCTGCCCAACAAAAACGCAGCACTCTAGGTTAGGTGCTTACCTACATAATGCTGTGCTCTGTTTTCCTTGAAATGTTTTAATCCATGGTCACCACGACTTGAAAGTCTCTGAAAAGTAAACAAACCCCAGTTTGTCTTTCAAACTCCCTGCTGCAGTAGCTCCCTAAAATGGCCGCTATGTGCCTACGCAGTGACGTCCATGGAGCAACAGTGCTCCAGAGTGATAATTCGGTGTATATGGGGACTTTTTGTAATAAGTTACTGAAATAACAGTAACTAAGCACTTCTCCTCCAAATCCTTTATTATACAGGTGTGATAGCCTTGGCCAGTGGCCCCGATATTGAAAACTCTGCCTGGCAATGGCACAAGTGGTTGCTCCGACAACTGAGTTGGGCTGGAGCAACAAAGAGATATATACAGAAGAGATGTGCAATGACTCCTCTTCTGAATATAGCAAAATATGCAGGCGGCACAAATACGATACGCTGGCGCATCCCCCAGACAGGTCTGAATACCTGGAATGGAAATGCGCCAGGTGCAATTTCCAGATATTCAGACTTGAACATGCAAATGGGGTCATTATGCATGCAAGGCACAAATTGGGCCATTTGCATGCCATTATGGCCCCCATTGCATGAGTTGAGAAGGACTGGCCGGTGGAATGTGTTGTGTGCCCAGAACAGCATGCCATGACATTCCAGGTAGTATAGTAGTGTCCCCCTTCCTGCAGGAAACCCCCGATCCCTGGCCCAGCATAGCATGCTTGACATTCCAGGTAGTCTAGTAGTAAACCCCGGCCCCCCTGCAGGAAACCCCTGATTCTCTGCTCAGCACAGCATGATTGACATCCCGGTAGTCTAGTAGTAACTCCCCGAGGAAAACCCTGATTCCTGGCTCAGCACAGCATGATTGACATCCCGGTAGTCTAGCAGTACCCCCCTTTCCATAAGAAACCCTGATCCCTGTAAAATACATGTCTTCATTGTCCCTGGTAGTCCAATGGTTTCCCCCCTCCCCACCCAGTACCCTGATCGCTGTTAAAAATCTTAACATCCCCACCCTGGTAGTCTAGTGGTACCCTCTGTGTCAACCCCACTCAGCAGGTCGGGCCCTCTGCTCCCACAGTGCCAACCTCCGAGCGCAGTATTGTGGACAGAAACAGGGTACCCCTCCTTTCTGTTTTGTGGGTGCGAATCAAACTCTGGTCTCAAGTTCTGGAGGGATTCAAACTGTGACACTCTTGCTAGCATACCCAATGTACAGGCTCAGATAATTCTGCTCTTTGTGGGGGCCAGATATCTTTCGCCTACGGGCACCTAACCAGGTGTACAAAATGAACCCTTAAAAACTCTATGAAAGACCTCAGAATAAACTCTTACCTTTTCCCAATTTGGTAAATCAGTAAGCTTATGCATAATGTTGGCTTTAACCGTATATGCTTCACTTGTCAAAGAATTTCAAAGGCACACCAAGTAGTCTCTTAAAATGGGGCATGGGTGGAAGCTGGAGGGGGGAGATTCAGGGGAGAAAGGAGGAGGTGCTACTTCACTGAGAGGGTGGTGGAGCCATGGAATGCGCTGTCCAGGGGGCTGGTGGAGGCGGAGATGGTAGAGGGGTTCAAGAGGGGGGTGGGACAGGTACAGGGGAAGGGTTCTGGAAGCAAAGTTCTGTGCAGCAGGAATATCCAGGACTGGGAAGGGAGAAGCCAGAGAGGGCGAGGGGGGCAGCAAGGTCAGCTCCCAGGGTGGGGGCTGACCAAATGAGCAGACACAAAAGACCGTTAAGCCTATTCTGCTGGCATTTTAGTATTTAGGAATAGAGGTTTACTTTAAAATAGATAAACATATATAAAATGTAAATGCAGAACAGTATATTGCAAAAACATACAATTTCTTAAAAAGAACAAGGTTTAAAAAGTGCTAATTGATTCCTACCACCAGACAATTAGACGTGTCTAAAGTAGATGTTTCTTCTTCTTCAGAGTCCAAACATGAGTGTATCTAAGTGGAAAACAGAATACTGTTTTAAACTGGCTTTGCCAACTTCTTTGCATGAGGTCACCTAGCTACTCCCTGTCAGAATATAAAAATTATACAAAACAGGATGTGCTTTCATTCAGAAGGTAAATTAAATGGATGACATCAGCAAAAACTCACTTCCCCATAACCCTTTGATCTAGTGTGTCTTTTTGCCCTTCACAGACATATGAGGAGTGTTTATGACTTAGCACCTAAGTGACATAACCTGGTTTCTTCCTCTAAACATCATAAAAGTTTGATTTTTTTTCATCCTAGCAGCTGGCAACTCCAATTAAGCCAGATAAACAGGAGATCCTTAATTTGTGCCTCTTCTAGCCTGTAATTATTTTCTGGCTTTTAGGTTAACAGCTTGTAGTTGAAACCTGAGGGGGTGTGGTCATAACACTGGTTGTCTCAGCATGTCTCCTGAGATGCTCAATAACACATTTTTATATTATAAAAATCATAGAGCAATCGGAATCAGCTGTACAGCGTCACACCCTCCACCCCCACCCACACACACAGGACCCCCATCCCACCCCACTCAACGGTGGGCAGCAAACCTGGCTGCCTGCCGAATGACCACTTAACAGTAACTTCTGCAAGCTCATTGGTCCACACTGTTGACCAATGGGTTTGCAGTGTGTACTGTAATAGTCATTCACAACTATGTGAATGAAGTCATTCGCAAATTTGCGTGGCTCCCGGCGGACAGGGTCGAGGTTCTTTCCTCTTTGCCCAATCATTTCTGGTTGGGCAATTGCGCCCTGTCCGGGACTTCTGCGCCTCCTGGGTCTCATGGCGGCCTGTACCAGCGTGGTCCGTTGGGCCTGCTGGAACATGCGCCCCCCTTCAGTGGGGACTGGCCAGCTAGTGGTCCCAACGCTCCGATCCATTGGAGCAGCTAGTGACGGTGACCCAGGGGATGTGGAACACTCTCCAGTGGTGGACCGTTCCAGTTCATCTGCAGGAGGGCATCCCGTTTGTCCGCCCCGAGCCAACGGTCTCTCTATCGACCGATGCCTCTCTGATGGGTTGGGGTGCCCATCTGGGGGAACACCGAGCGCCGGCCTCTGGTCCCCGCGGGAGTCCCGATGCCACATCAACCTGCTGGAGCTCCGAGTGGTCCGCCTAGCTCTCACCGCCTTTGCTCCGTTTCTTCAGGGTCAAGTGGTCCGGGTCCAGACGGACAATACCATGACC
The DNA here is from genome assembly GCA_016271365.2 of Neoceratodus forsteri. Lineage (NCBI taxonomy): Eukaryota > Metazoa > Chordata > Ceratodontiformes > Ceratodontidae > Neoceratodus > Neoceratodus forsteri. The sequence continues at coordinate 258,026,754 of JADMNL010000026.1, forward strand.
ATGTACTATCTAAACCGCCAGGGCGGGACGCGCTTCATGCTTCTATGCAAGGAAGCTCTCCGCGTCTGGTCACCCGTGTGCAGTCTGGAGGTGGATCTCCTAGCCATTCACGTGGCAGGAGCCTCCAACACCCTGGCCGATGCCTTAAGCCGGATAGGGGCTGCGTCCCACGAGTGGTCTCTCCTGCCGGAGGTAGTACAAGATCTATTCTCCCATTAGGGCACACCTCAGCTGGACCTGTTTGCCTCCAGGGAGAATGCGAAGCTGAGGCTGTTCCATGCCCGCCCCCCTCAGCAGGGTTCGCTGCAGGGGATGCCTTCTCGAGGCTGTGGACCCCGGGCCTCTTCTACGCCTTTCCCTGTTCCCCTTGATGCACAAGGAGCTGCTCAAAGCAAGGAGGGACAAGGCACAGGTGATTCTGATAGTATTGGTACCCAGATCTCCTCAGCCTCAGCTCCAAGCTCCCGAGGCAGCTTCCAGCTCGCCCGGACCTGCTCTCAGTCAATCAGGGGAAGGTATTCCATCCGGACCTTCAATCCCTGCACCTGACAGCCTGGTTCCTAAGCGGCTAGAGTTCCAGGCCTTGGGTCTTTCCGACGAGGTCCTCAACGTAGTTGAGGCGTCCCGTGGGAGTCGACCAGAAAATGCTATGCCTTCAAATGGAAAAGATTTTCCATTTGGTGTCAGAACAGAGCCTGGACCCTTCCTCCTGTTCCTTGGCGAGCATATTGGACTGCCTTTGGTCCTTTCTCAGCAAGGCAGGTCGGCGACCCTTAAGGTGCACCTGGCAGCCATCTCTGCTTACCGGGCGCGGGCCGGGAAGCAGTCGGTAGTGCAGGAGAAGGTGGTGTGGCGCTTTTTCAAAGGCCTTGATCACATTTCCCCTCCGGTGCGAGAACCTCCACCTCCGTGGGATCTACTGCTGGTACTGGCAAAGCTCATGGGCAAGCAATTCGAACCAATGCACACGTGTGAACTCTCTCACCTGTCGTGGAAGACCGCCTTCTTGGTGGCTGTCGCGTCAGCCAGAAGGATGGGAGAGCTCCAGGCGCTCTGCATCGAGTCTCCTTACCTGGTCTTCCACAGGGACAAGGTTGTCCTGCGCCCCCACCCGAAATTCCTTCCGAAGTGGTGTTGGAGTTTCACCTTAATCAGGTGTTGACTCTGCCGGTGTTCTACCCCAGTCACACCTCGGAGGCCAAATATAGGCTCCATACTTTGGACCCTAGAAGGGCGCTAGCTTACTATAAGGAGCGCACGGCTGAAATTCGGAGAGAGGTTCGCCAGCTGTTTGTCACCTACGCTGAAGCCGCACCTGGCAGATCTGCAGCCAAGTGGACGATAGGCAGGTGGGTCACCTCCTGCATAGATCTCTGCTATAAGTTGGCGGGCATGGAGCCTCCCAGAGGGATAAGAGCTCATTCTACCTGCCATACTGCTGCATCGGTGGCTGCTTCCAGGGACGTCCCTATCCAGGAAATCTGCAGGGCTGCTACCTGGAAGTCAGCACACACCTTCTTCACCCATTACCACATTGACCTTGAGTCACGCCGGGATGCTGGTTTTGGGGCCTCTGTTCTCCAGTCCCTAGTCTCTAAATAGGGGGTGTGCGCCTTGCCTCCCTCCTCCCGGAGAACTGCTAGGAGTCTGCCAGACAGTGTGGATGAACAACATATCCATGTCCCTAGAAATACAGGTTACTCGCCTGTAACAGGAGTTCTAGGAATGGTATGTTGTTCATCCCACTACCCGACATCTCGGCTCGACGCACAACCTGAGCTTCCAGCGGGCCAGATCTGGCGTCATGGGGCGGAGCCGAGAGTTTTACCACCTGGGTGGGTGGGAGGAGCCAGCTTGAAGACCTTCCGGCAAGATTTAAAGTGGCAAGGATACCTGCCAGACAGTGTGGATGAACAACATATGCCATTCCTAGAACTCCAGTTACAGGTGAGTAACCTGTATATCTCTCATTCTGCTGGAGATGCCCCTTCCTATCAAATCAAATCAAATCTTTATTTATCCAGGCGATCACCATTGAGCAAGCTCATTTACAAGGTGGACCTGCTATTGGCAGGGACAATTATACATTCACAGACTAAAGGTACAGAATACAAAATGAACAGGATGTTACAATAATGACGATTACAGTAATGGTAGGTGCAGAGTTTATACATTCCAAGAGCACATGTACAAAAATATATGCATAACACATCATTAATATGTTATTTACAACACCCATAAAGACAGTACTTGTAAGGTTGTCTTTAGGAGAACCTTAGGAGAAAAAGGAAGATTGTTTACATTTCGTGCCTCAGCAACCAGTTGCAGGCTTGGGTGGAAGTTCCTAAGCTATGGAGGAGCGCATAACGGTGTCTGTGTCTCAGGCTGAAGTGGCAGGGGGTGTGGTGTGAGAAAAGGGGTGCAGAGGATGCTAAGAGCAAGTGTGGCAACTGAAGGGTGAGTGGTTAATAGAGGCAGAGGGGGACTTGGGTCACTGGCTGGGACTAGTAAGGATGGGGAGAGAAACGGCAGTCAGGCTGCCAGGAACCGTGGAAGCAATTGCAGATTTCAGCAAATGTTTTGTCATAGATGGTCTTAAACAAGGCAGTACTGACAGGGGGAGCTAAGTCTCAATGATCTTTGTATCCTATTCCAGAACGTGGGCAAAGCATAGCTTATGGCAGCCCTTCCAAAGTGGGTGCTGGTCCCTGGGACTTTCAGGGAAACCAGCGAGTGGCTCTTAAAGCATAGCTACTGATTGGACTCAAGGGGAGACGGTCAACAATGTAATGTGGAAGTTTGTTGGTAAGGGCTCGGAGTGTCCAAAAGGCTGCATTTCTACACCGCCTGTATTGAAGGGAAGGCCACCCTACAGCTGCATATAGAGAGCAGTGATGTGTGGAGGACGGAAGGCCAGTTATAAATCTCAGTGCTCTATGGTACAGTACGTCCAGTTTTGCAAAGTGTGAGACAGGGCAATGGCCATAAATAGTCTGTGTAGTCGATTAATGAGAGGAATGTAAATCAAACAAGCTGTCTTTCTGTGTCTGCAGTCAGGAAGTGTTTAATTCTGAAAAAAAAGACCAAGTCTCTGCCTCAGCTTTTTCAGCAGTTCTTCTGTGTGCTCCACAAAGGAGAGTTTATTGTCTAGCCATATACCCAAATATTTGAATTTAGGCATAAATTCAAGATTGTCACCAAATAAGGTGGTGATGGAAGATGGACCAGCAGCAGCAGAGTAAGCCCCTGTGCCTGATGGTGAGAAGAGCATGGCCTTGTTTTGTTTTTTTTTTTTTGCATTTAGCAGTAGCTTTTTGCTGAGAAACTGGTGTTGCAGTGTATTGAAGTTGGTTTGTAAGTCGGCGCAGGCAGCTGCAGGAAAATTGCGGCTCAAATAGAGCACCGTATCTTCGGCAAACAAGTGGATACTGGCTTCTGTGATGCCTAAGTCAAGACTGTTAATATAGACGGCAAACAGTAAAGGGCCCAATATGGAGCCCTGAGGGACTCTTCTTTTTATCGGTTTAAGTGGAGGGAGCTCTCCTTCGGCCTTGATTTGTTGCTTCCTACCATAGAGGTAGTCTTGGAACCATTCCAATGAGTGAGTCAATGCCTATAGTTTTTAAGGTGGAGAGAAGCAGGCAGTGGTCAACTGTGTCAGATGCCTTGCTGAGATCCAAGAACACGGCACAAACAAATTTTTTATTGGCAAGATCCCGTTGCCAGTCATTAGTGACTTTAGCCAGTGCCATGATTGTACTATGCTTTGCTCTAAAGCCAGACTGCATAGGGTTAAGCAATGTAGCATTGTCTAGGAACGATCTCAACTGTGTATCCACAATTTTTACCAGCATCTTCGAAAATATGGCTAGGAGAGAGATTGGCCTATAGCTATTTAGATCACAGGGATCCCCTGCTTTAAACAAGGGGATGACATGAGCAGTTTTCCATTCTGTAGGGATAGAGCCTTGGGCTAGGGACAGGTTGAATAGATGTGACATAGGTGTGGCAAGAATGTGGTATGCTATTTTCAAAAAGTATGGGTCGAAAGAGTCGGCTCCTGCGCTTTTTCTAGTATCTAGTTGTAGAAGAAGGTCTTTAACTTCTTTTATGGTGGTTGAGGAAAAGGAGATCACGTCATTGTTAGTTGGTTCTGGAGGCAGGGCTTTGATTTGAAGGAGGAGGCTACCTACTGGTGCATTATCGAACACCAGGCCTGCGGTGGCAAAATGATTATTGAAAGCTTGCAGAATCTGTTTTATCATTGATAACATTATCAATGGTAATTTTTAGAAGGTAGCACACTACCTGGAGAGTGGCCAGACAGTTCCTTTATAGTGGACCAGAATTTGGTTGGGCAGTTGGATGCAGAGAGCAGCTCGTTTTGATAAAAATTGGCCTTGGCCTCTCTGACCAACTTAGTGCAGGCATTTCTAGCTGTCCTAAGGAGACACCAGTCTGCGTCGGCATGTGATTTCCGGGCCTTTTTCCATAGATGATTTGTTTTTAAGTAAGGCATTCTTCAGATCTGCTGAAAACCAATGACAGGTTCTGGTTTTTATTTGTGCTTTAACCAAAGGAGCATGGTTGTTTAGGGCGCAGGTTATGATTTCATGGAGAACGTCATAGGCATCACTCACTGATTTAGCCAGGTAGAATTTCTGCCAGAGCAAAGAGTTTTTTTTTTTAGATCATTGAAGTAGGCAAGAGGGTCTAAGTTCTGTCTGGATCTTTTACTGGAAAATTTTGATGTAGATAGAGGCTTGGTAATGGTTCTTATGCCAGCAATAAGGCAGTGGTCGCCAACATCCGCTGAAAGGATACCGGCATGGGAAAAGAAGTATGGATTGTTGACAAGGAGGACATCCAGGAGGGTGCTTCTCATTGGATTTTTCTTGTTGATGCGAGTTGGCTCAGTTATAAGTTGAGTGAACCCATGGGAGTCACATAATTGTTTTAGGGGTAACGAGACTTTAGATAGACAATCGTAATTAAGGTCACCTAATATAATTGTTTCCAGTGGGGTAGCATCCAGTTGGGATGACAGATGTGACAGGAGCTGCAGTCCTGCTGCTGGGGGTCTATAACAGCCTATAACGCAGAACGCCACTGATGGGGAAGGGTCAACTTTAAGAGACAGGCATTCAAATCCACCAGCAACTGAGGTAGCATCTAATATAGATACTGTGAATTTGTTTTTAACATAAATGGCTACTCCGCCACCCTGGTCTTCTTATCTGCTCTGAAGAGGAGGTAGTTGGGGATATTGACCTTTCTGTCTGGTGTAGACTCCCAAAGCCAGGATTCCGAGATCACAAGTATGTCTGGAGCAGTGTGAATAATCCAGGCCTGGACGGAATCCAACTTCTTTAAAAGACTACAGACGCTAGCGTGCAAGAAGCTGATTCCTTTTAGAGCTGTAATTTCAGATGGGGCTGAAATCAGTTTAGTGGGGCCAGGGGTAAGTTCGATATCACCTGAGCACAGAAGTAGAAGGAGCACAATTTTCCTCAGGGCAGCAAGGAGAATTTTAAAAGCACGAGCCTTATTGCATCTAGTACAGGTTTGAGTACAGGGATCCGGGGACCGAATCGTCCCCTTGTGTTGCCCTACAAATGCATAGCCTAAGGTCCATGCAGAGTAACACCAAACCATACAGTGTTTGGATGGATGAGGTTTAGGGCCATGCAATGGAAAGTAGGTGGCTGTCCCACTTCGAGGAAATTCCACAAGCTGTAAGGGGATCAAATGCGTACAGGGGCAGCATATTATGTACATAGTGGTGCTATGTGGATAGACTGGTAGCGTAGGGCATGAATCTTTGCTGGGATCAGTTCTGTCTGATGGCCTATCCACATTAGATTATAGGCAAAGACTGGCAAATAAACAGAGCCAACCGAGGCCTCCCATAGTTGCCTTTTGCATAAAAGAGGGGCGGGGGCCTATGGGAAATCAAGGGCGGGATGAATGGGACTATATAAACACTTAAGGAGGATGGGCTGGTGGGTGAAAATTTGTGGCTATGCTTGGCAGCTTGCTTGCAGGGGAGGCGTCTGGGAAGTGGTCTGGCTAAGGCGCCGACCACCTGGTGGCCGCTAGTCGTGTGGCAGAAGATCAGTGAGCCCTAGAGGGGACAGAAGGGGGGACTATTAATACTGGACTCTGGCAGAGGCCGAGCAATCCAGTGCAAAACGGAGCAAATTAGCAGGACAAAGGGAGCGATTTCCTTGGCACCCCAATGTCTACCTAGTGTCTGCACAAAATCAAAGAAGGGCTGTAAACACTTAATTGTTCCAACTTCTGACAATCTGGCATGACTTTAAACATTGAGCATAGTTTTGTAACAAAGTCCCAGTAGTTTCACATAAATCTCTTCTCCCTGAATTTCGGAGAAAACCGCTTCCTTTTTGTCTAAATATTGAATAAATGGAGCTGAGGAAGGCGAGCCAATCTGAATCCGCCTGAGAACACGCCTCAATCTCGCGACTATGCGCACTGCTTGCAGGGAGTGTCCGGGAATTAGTCTTTGGTGGTGGCTAAGGAAGCGCTGACTGCCCGGTGGTTGCTAGTCCTGCAGTTGAAGATCACTGAGCCCTAGAGGAGACAGAAGGGGTCTAGGGATGTGAATATGTGGTTCTAGCCACATGTCCTGGCAGTGTCATTTCCCCTAGAGCTGCCGGAAAGTCTTCAAGCTGGCTTCTCTCATGCACCCGGATGGTACATCCCTCTGCTCCGCCCCGTTACCCCAGATCTTCCTTTCCGCTGGAAGAAGTCTATTCCTTCCTTACCACTCCCATGTCAAGTAAGCCCTAGTACTAAAATGTTTGGAATTGCTTCAAAAAACTTAACTCTCTGTCTCGTGTTTTTTGTCTGTAGTTCGCTTATCGATCGCGACCACAATGGATGAAAAGTCCTCACCCAGATTTTGCCAGTGCCCATACAGGCAGAGGATGTCATGCCGACCCCAATGTCATGAACAGGATACCCTGGGCCATAAACATGATGCTCAGGCCTGCGACATTTGTCGGTCGTTCCGCGACCATCCTCTAGGACTACCTCGCCCACCTGAAGCTGTGCTAGTCCTCCCGACTAAAGGACAGGACCTTTCTGGGTCTCACACTCCTACTCTTGCAAGAAGGAGTCTAAGAAAGAAGACTCGCCGTCAACGTTCCTGGGACTGGGGGCATCCTCTGTCTTGGGACTCGGGTTTTGACCTTGGTCGAAACCGCGGCCTGAGCTGCTGGCTTTATGGAAACCCCGGGCCAGTCTGTCGAGAGACCGTTAATTCGAGGATGCAACCCTAGATTTTTCTCGACCCCGTCGACTGGTTGTCTGAAGAGGCTGACAATTGTCTGTTCAGGACTCTGGTCCTGCATGTGACCTCTGAAGGGGTGGCTCAGCCCGCTGAACTGAACCCCTTCAGTCACCCACCCAGACCAAGAGGAGCCTTGGCTCTCCCCAGCTCCCTCAGAGATCCCCGGTGCTTGAGGTAGAGGTCTTCCTCGTCCAGTTGAGCAGATTCTGCCATCGGGTATCCTGCTCTCAAAGCCATGTGAAGCAGCGCCACCACTATTCGTGTTTGTCCTCCTTGGGTGAGGAGAGGCTTTGGCACAAGTTGCATCTATGCTACGAAGAACTTATGTGGCAACGGTTGGTATTGGCCGGTCCGAAGCTGACCCGGATCCCATGCCAGCCATCACTTTGCTGTCTCCCGACAGGCTGTCACTGCCCCGGTGGTGCCGGTCGATACCGTTCTTCCTCCAGGGAACCGGTCACGACCATCTTAGTTCAGCTGAAGTTGGCCTCCCCACTGATCCTGGTGGAGCTGCCACCCAAGCAGACGCTGACCGGTGCTCTATCTAAGGAGTCTTAGCCGGCCAAGGGGCTTTCCCATCGGCTATTGGTCACTCTCACACCTGACTGCCCCCGGTGGGTTGAAGGTGACTTGGGTGGTCGGCTGCTTTATGTGGACTCTCCTCACTACACGTCTGTCTGACTTGGAGTCCATGGGGGACCTCTCGATGGAGGAAGGAACCACTTTTCATGGGCATCCTCCACCTCATCTCAGTCTTCGGATGAAATTGGAGCCTGTTCAGAAGCAGGCTCGCTATCCCCTCACAGAAATCCTAGACAAAGGGGACTCTTCGATGAAAGCTTTCCCAGTGGCTGAGGCCATTGTTGGTCCAGCCCTGAAGCTTTGGTAGCGCCCTCTGCCAGGATGGCCCACAAGTATGCGGTCCCTACCGGTACCCTCTTGGGTGTCACGGAGCACCTCGTGGCAGACCCAGTGTTTTGGCACTTGGGCAATCCCGGGGATGTCAACAAGTCACCAGACGAGGAATCCAAGAAATTGGATCGCATGGCTAAGTCTATGCTGCTTCCTTGCTCCGCCTCCACCAGGTGAGCTTGGCTGTCATGATGGCACACTTGTCCCATGCCCTTCTGGGCTCCTTGGATGAGGTGACTTCTCGCCTTCCTGCAGACCTCCAGACCACGGTCAAGCAAGTCCATGATCAGGGCTGGGCTGTGGCTAAGCAGTAACTTCAAATGGTTCTGGACATGGTAGGGATTCCTGTGCCTGCTCGATGGCGGACACAGTTGCTATGCGCCATAGGGCTTGGCTGTGGATCTCTACATTTTTACAGCAGACAACTCTGCACAAGCTGGCGGGTGTCCCATTTCTGGGCACCGACCTGTTTGAGCCCGGTGTGGAGGGTCACCTCCAGTGTAGTGTCCCAGAAGGATACCAAAGGCTCCAGGCAGCAGAAGTGTACGGCCTTTCAGTCCTCTACTCCTGCAGCAAAACCAGCCCAGCACCAGTCTGGCCAGCAGGCTCAGGCTTGGCAACCCAGGCCCAAGTCTGTGGCCTTGGTGGTCCATATGCCCAGAGGGAAGGCCCAGTGATGGTATGAGGGGTGCCACCCCATGCATGTTGCACACGTCCCCTGGGTCCTTTCGTGGGGGCTGGCTCCTCCACTTCCTTTCCACCTTGTCCTCTGTCACCACAGACAGGTGGGTTTTGGAAGTGGTTGGCCAGGGTCTGCCTGTGTAATTTGAGCAGTACCCTCCATGCTGAGCCAGTGCCCCATCAGAGGATTTGATTTCTACAGACACTGTGGTTCTTTTAGATGACATAGTCCAGCTCCTCTGCAAGGAGGTCTTGGTCAGAGTAGCGGATCCTCCAGAACACCCAGGGTTTGTCTGTCTTTAGGTACTTCCTGGGGCTGGTGCCCCATTCTAGATCTGCACGATCTGAAAAAACTCCTCTGGTCTCGCACCTTCAGGATGGTAACTCCGTCCCAGATTATACCATCTCTGGAGCAAAACATGTGGTTTTGCTCCCTGGATCTCCAGGACACATTCTTTCACGTCCTTCTCCGTCCATCCCATCAGCGGTTCCTCGGCTTTTGAGCCGAGGGAACCATCTACAAGTTCTGGGCTATGCCATTCAGCCTCTCCTCGGCCCCCAGGGTGTTCACCATAGCAGTGGTTGCAGCTTACCTGAGGTGCTGAGGGGTCTGGGTGTACCCCTACCTGAATGACTGGCTAATCGCAGGTTCCTCCAGGCAGAAGGTGGAGCAGTCCAGGGACCTGGCCCTTCAGACCTGCACCTCCCTTGGCCTCTTGGTCAATGAGACAGAGTCGGAACTTGTGCCTTCGCAGGTGATCGGCTTCATCGGGGCAGTGCTCGACTCTTGCCAAGCCAGAGCCTGGCTCCCAATGGACAGGGCTGAGGTTCTTTCCTCTTTTGCTGATCATTTCAGGTTGGGCACTTACTCCCTTCCCGGGACTTCCTGCACCTTCTGGGTTACATGATGGCCTGCACTAGCACGGTCCCATTGGCATATGTTCTCCCTGCAATGGGAGCTGGCCAGCCAGTGGTCTCTGCACATAGTTCACGTCAACCAGCTAGTCACTGTGACCCAGAAGATGTGGGACACCCTCCAGTGGTGGCTAGTCCCAAAGCATCTGCAGGAAGGGATCCCGTTTCGTCTGCCACAAGCAGATACTCTTCCTGATGACTGCCTCTCTTACAGGCTGGGGTGCCCATCTGGAGGAACAGAGTCCACATGCTCTGGAACCCTGAGGAGTCCTAAAGCCACATCAGCCTACTTGAGCTCTGGGCAGTTCGGCTGGCGCTGACTGCATTCGCTCTGTATGTCCATGGTAAGTGGTCCCAAGTCCAAACAGACAACACCACAACCATGCACTACCTCAACAAGCAGGGCGGGACATGCTCCCTGCCTCTGCAAGGAAGCTCTCCGAATTTGGACTCTCATGTGCAGCCCAGAGGTGGATCTCCTAGCCGTCCATGTGGCAGGGGCCTCCAATTGGCTGGCGGATGCCCTCAGCTGGATAGGCTAAATGTCTCACGAGTGGTCTTTCCATCCAGAGGTAGTTTGGGGTATCCCTCGGATGGACCTGTTTGCCTCCAGGGAGAACACAAAGCTGCAGCTGTTCTGTACCCACCCCCACTCAGCAGGTCTTACTGCAGGGGGATACCTTCTCAAGACCTTGGACCCTGGGCCTCTTCTATGTTTTTCCTCCACTTTCGTTGATCACAAGATGCTGCTTAAGGTCAGTAGGGACAAGGCACAGGTGACCCTTGTGGCTCCGAACTGACCCCGCCAGTTTTGGTACTCCAATCTCTTCCGCCTCAGCAACAGGCACCCGAGGCGTCTTCCAATACTCCTGGACCTGCTCTCCATTAATCGCGGGAATGTACTCCACCCGGACCTTCAATCCCTGCACCTGACAGCGTGGTTCCTGAACGGCTAGCGTTCTAGTCTTGTTGGGTCTTTCCGAAGAGGTCTTCACCATAGTTGGGGGCAAGGAGCTGGACCCCTTGTCTTGTCCGGTCACCAGCATTTTGGACTATCTGTGGTTCCTCTCCAAAAGGGGACTTCGGTCAGTGACCCTTAAGGTGCACCTGGCAGCCATCTTGTATCATGCTTGGGCTGGTCAGCAGTTGGTGGCACAGGAGAAGGTGGTCTGGTGCTTTTTCAAAGGCCTAGGTCACATTTCCTCTCTGATGTGTGAACCACCACCATCGTGGGACTTGTTACTGGTTTTAGTAAAGCTCATGGGCAAGCCATTCAAACCGATGCACAGGTGTGACCTGTTTTGCCTGTCATGGAAGACCGCCTTCTTGGTGGCTGTCACATCAGCCAGAAGGATCAGTGAGCTCCAGGCGCTTTTGGTGGAGTCTCCGTACTTGGTCTTCTACAGGGACTAGGCTGTGCTGTGCCCCAACCCGAAGTTCTTCCCAAAGGTTGTGTCAGTCTCACCTGAATCTGGTGAGTTTTCTGGTGTTCTTCCCGAATCACACCTCTGAGGCCGAACACAGGCTCCATACTCTGGACCTGAGGAGAGCGCTCGCTTATTACAAAGGGTGCACGGCTGGAGTTCAGGGAGAGGTTTGCCAGCTATGAAGCCGCACCTGGCAAACCTGCAGACAGTTGCAGGTGAATCACATCTTGCTTTGATCTCTGCTGTATTTTGGGTGCTAGGGAGTCTCCCGGAGGGCTGAGGGCTCATTTGACCCGCCATACCGCTGCATCTGTGGCTGCTTCTGGGGACGTCCCTATCCAGGAAATCTGCAGGGCTGCTACCTGGAAATTGCCACACACCATTACCACATTGACCTCGAATCATGCTGGATGCTGGTTTTGGGACCTCAGTTCTCCAGTTTGTGTTCCCTAAGTAGGGGGTGTGCACCTTGCCTCCCTCCCGGAGAACTGCTAGGAGTCTGCCAAGACGTGTGGATGGAACAACATATCCACGTCCCTAGAAACGCAGGTTACTCACCCGTAACAGTAGATCTTACTTCGAGATGGCTGTTGCAGTAGGTACTAACAGATAGGACTAAAGCTGCCAGGCACTAGGATCACGCAGAAAACTTTAGCTAACAGTGTCTGGCAGGGGACCACCCACCCGATGTCATGTGACAGTCAGCGTGGTGCTGTATAGTGAGTGATCTCCACACCTGCCCTCCAGTTCTTTCCTGCCGTCTACCTGTGCAAGTCTGACCTCACGGAGAATGTTGCTTCTGTTGACCTCCATTTTGGATGAGTATTTCTACTCATTTGTTTCTTTTTCTCATAGTGTTATTTCGATCGTGTATGTTGTCTGACACCTCCTGATTTCGCAAAAAAAACAAATGACTCCTATGGAACTCTGCTTCCTCACAAAGACTGACATTCCCTCTGCCTTTTCTGCCTAGGCCCAGAGCACAAGACCGATGACTGTGAGACCTGCTACAACTTAAGCCAGGCCACAGAGAAATGCCATCAGCAAACCCTGGAAGCCCATGTATTGAAATTAATCAAACAAAAAAAAAAAATGGCATCCATGGAGAAGGAGCTGAAGAAACTCAGGAGCTCATCCTCTTCCCCAGAGGGCTTTCGCAAGAAGAAACATGACAAGGAGATGCATTGTTACCAAGAACTGTCTATCACATCTGCGGCCCCCTCCTGGAGCTGCAGACAAGGAGGGCCCCACTGGGGAGGTGTACCTCTGGCCAAGACGGGTTCTGCCACCGTGGAACAGCCCCTTTTGGGGGGGGAATGATTTCGGTTCTAACTGGAGTCTCCAGAACACAGGAGACACCAGCTACCCTTAGACCCTTCAAGACTACGGGGTCCATTGTGAATAGCACGGTCGGTAAGTCGACCATCTGCTCCTCCGATTGCATGACCATGGCTAAGTTGCACATCTGACCCTCTGATGTGCACTAAGTCCGGGATCCTCCGGGCCCCGACAACAAGTCTGACGTTGAGGAATCTGATCAGCTGCTGCCTTAGTCGCAGCTTACCCCAGAGGGCCCTTCCACCTCTTAAGGTGGTCCCTCTGGTTTCATCAATACCAAGGGATCCGTAGGGGGGGCGAGTGACCACCATCTGGCACTATTCCTTTACTGACGCCGGTTTGCCCTACACCTGGCCTGGCTATGGTAATACAGCTCTCACATGGTCCTTTCGGTCTCTCTGGACTGCCATCAGGCCTGATGCCCGTCCCTCCTGCATGCCCATTAGGCCATTGGGCCCTCTTTCGGGTCCACTGGACCCACCGTTTGGTCCACCTCTGGGCTCTTCTGTTCTACTACTGTCTGGTCTTCCACCAGGTCCAATAGCCCCTCCTTCGCTTTTTGCCAGGCCTTTGGTGCTGTACTGAGTTATCCGCTTCTTACAATTACGCCACATTACTCTTCGGGTATCTGACACCAGTATTCCTGACACTGGGTTACCCAACATTGGGTTTTTCTCAATACCTATTACCATGCTATCCCCAGATGAGATACCCATCGCCTTATTACCAGGTGCCGGGCTACCAGACACCTGGGTAAGGACATCAGCCACCGCCACCTCCACCCCACCCTTGGGTGGACCTGCAGGTGATGTTTCATTCTTGGTGGGATGAAGCAAAATCTCAGCTCATGTCAGAACTGGAGAAACATTGGCCTTTGGTCACCAGAGAGCAGATGCACAGGCTACCATTGACTGACTCCAGGCCTTGGATGTAGGGAAGATCTGCTGAGCCTCTGCAACAACTGGAGCAACCCACAGAAATCTAGAGATCTGTGGACCTCTCGAGACCGGTGGGCATCCCTTTACCCAGACTACATTCTCCTGACGAAAGCCCAACATTGGAATCTGACTCTGACATGGCCCATTCGGGATCGGAGTATAAATCCTGTATCCTGGAGGAGCCGAAACTGAAGGACTCTCCAAAGTTCCCTCCTGAGGACCCTTTCTTTATGGAGCTCCTCAAAAATATCCAAGCTGCCTATGACTGGTGGACGGAGGAACAAGACCCCCACGCCATGCCAAAGATTTACGAAGCATCTGGAGTTGTCTGATCAGTGTCTGACTCTTATCCCACCGTGGATAGGCCCTCATGAAGATTTGGCTTCCCCAATATGGAAACAACCTGCTTTCCTGGCACCAGTGGAGAGGAAGGCAGACGGGATGTACCAGACGCCAGAGGGCAAGGATCACCTTGGCGTCTACTCTAAGGCCGACTCAGTGGTCATCAGTGCAGCCCATGACTGGTCATCCAGACCAAAACACCTCAGTACTTCTCCTCTGGGAAAGGAGTCGTAGGTACTGAATCAGTTTGGTAAGAGGTTTTACTCTTCATCCACCTTGGCCATTAGAGCTCTCAATATTGCTCATATGGTAGTCTACCAGAAATCTATTCTGGGTCGGCTAGAATCCAACCTGAAGAAACTCCTTGACTCTGAGCTAAAGGAAGACATGGCCAGTATGATGCGGTCGGCTAGATCTGCTAGCGAACACACACTGGGGCTACCTACATCGCGGTGGATGCCTCCAAGGGGTACGGCAACATCCATCAGTTTGAGAAGGCACTCATGGCTAAGGATTTCCAGCCTGGCGCCTGAAGTCTAATCGGCCATCCAGGATGCCCCTTTCCGGGGTCCTGTTCTGTTTGGAGGGGATGTCTGCGATATTCTTACTGATCTACAAGACGCGGGCAAAGCCTTGCGCTCTGTTCAATAAATGTACAAACCCCCTCAGAAGCCTAAGCAACCCTTTCATCTGCAACAATGATGACAGCAAAGGCAACAGCAGAACAGATGTCTGAACAAACATCTGGCACCCTCAGGCATGGCTCCCACAGCTAAATCTCACAGAGCCTCAGGAACTGTGCCATTCACCCTCACTCCACCCCCTCCCAAACCCAGATCAAGGGGAGACAGGTTTGCAAACCATCTACCGGGTTGGGAGGCGGTCACAGCAGACTCGTGGGTACTTAAACTCATAGCCCAAGGGCACACAATCTAGTTCCTAGAGAAGACCACCAGAGCCTATTCCAGGTCCCTCTTATTACCCTCTGGGTCACATTCTTTTGGTGAGAGAGGAAATGGTCTTTGCTGCAGAAAGCAATAAAATCGGTCCCTGAGAGTCAAACTAGCAGGGTATACTATTCCCACTTCTTTCTAGTCCCCAAGAAGACTGACTAGGACCAATACTGGACATCAGCAGTCTGAACTTCTTAAGAGTGCAAGAGGTTCCGCATGCTATCCCTTCCAGGTATTCTTCCCTTGTTACATCAGGGGCATTGACTCTGCTCCGGATATGCCGGATGC
Source organism: Neoceratodus forsteri (assembly GCA_016271365.2). Classification (NCBI taxonomy): domain Eukaryota; kingdom Metazoa; phylum Chordata; order Ceratodontiformes; family Ceratodontidae; genus Neoceratodus; species Neoceratodus forsteri. The sequence goes on from JADMNL010000026.1 coordinate 258,041,863, forward strand.
ATACCTGCATATACCCATTTTCCCGTCTCCTCACCGCTTCATGTTCTCTTCAGGGAGAACATTTCTAGTTCAAAGCCCTCCCTTTTGGCCTGTTGTTGGCACCCAGCATGTTCATGAGGTGCCTAGCAGTGGTTGCTGCAGCATTATGCAGACAGGGTATTCATGTATTCACCTACCTCAATGACTGGCTCCTCTAGTGCCGTCAAGGGACGGCCTGCTCAGTTCCCTATCCAGTACCCTGAACCTTTTCCAGCAGGTGGGCATTAGTCAGTCATCCCAAATCCCACCTCATTCCTTCATAGTGCCTACAGTTCATTGGGGCAGTGTTGGATACAGTCCAGGGGAGAGCCTTGCTCCCGCCAGACAGAGCAGAGACTGTCCATTGACAAGCACATATGCTGGCTTCCCAGAGGTGGACGTCCGCAAGGTCAATCCTTTGCCTGCTGGGTCTCATGGCGGCTGCCATCCCTACTGCACATCTGGCCAGACTCCTATGCGGGTCACGCAATGGACTCCGGAGTACAGTGGGATCAGAGATCAAACAACCTGGATCACATTATCCTGGTCTCCAACCCGAAGGCTCTGGATCTCTTGTGATGGCAGAACCCTGACAACCTTCAAGGAGGTGTCCCTGTTCAGCCTCTTCCTCCCAGACACTGATGACTGACTTTTCAGGACTGGGATGGGGAGCCCATTTAGGAACCCACAAAACCCAAGGTTCTTGGGCTCGGAAGGAACTTGCGCTCCATATCAATGTGCTAGAGATGAGAGCTGTGCTGTATGCCCTCCAGGCCTTCCAGCACCTCCTTCAGCCAGGATCGCTCATGATCCAGACGGACATGTGCGTCGTCTGGTACATAAACAAGGGGGCACTTGCTCATACCTGCTCTGTCGCGAAGCAAGTATGGTCCTGGGTAGTTCAGCACAATCTCCACCTCATGGCAGTTCACATTCCTGGTGTCCAAAATGTCCTGGCGGACATACTCATCTGCACTCAAGCCAGAGCCCACAAGTGGGAGCTGAAACAGTCTGTGGTAGAAGAAAAATTCACCCGTTGGGGTTGACCAGACTTCTCTGTTCACATCCCCATTCAGTGCAAAACTACCAACTTTCTGCTCACTCGCTCCAGGGCATGGTGTTTTCTGGTGAGACATGCTGTCTCTATGCTGGACAGGCAGATTCATGTACGCCTCTCCCCCCCCCCCCCCATTACTACAGAGGGTATTACTGAAACTACAGGCAGAGGGAGCACATGATCCTGATTGCTCCCTACTAGCCATGTTGGATATGGTGTTCTCTGCTTAACTGACAGTGGAACCCCCAGTTTCCCTGCCCATCTGTCAAGACCTTCTAACTCTGGAATAGGGCGCCATGATCATCCAGGCCTTTGGTCCCTTCACCTGCATGTGTGGCACCTACTGACATAGCCACCGCTCATTTTGGAGTATTCTCTAGAGTGGCACAGGTATGAATGGAGGCCAGAAAGCTGTGTACTAGAGTCACTTATGCAATGAAATAGATTTTTCATATGGGCTTGGCACATCTAAGGAGTGGGACCCCTTCTCCTGCCCTGTTCTGCAGGTCTTTGAGTATCTGCTGCACCTCTTCGACCTCGGACTCTGCTACTCGACCCTGGAAGTACACTTATCTCCCATTTCTGCCTATCACATTCCTGTGGATGGCAAACCCCTGGCTCAATTGGAAGTATGAAAGACTTTCCTAAAATGGATTCTTCATCTGAAACCCCCAGTCAGGAGCCCTGCTCCTCCCTGGGACCTGAATTTCATTTTGGAGAAACTCATGCTGTCCCCCTTGAAACCAGCTGTAGGTTTTGACATGCACCATCTATCATGGAAAGCGCTCTTTTTAGTTGCCATTACTTCTGTGTGAAGGATTTCTGAGCTCCAGGCCCTGATGTGTAAGGAGTCTGATTTGATTTTTCACAAGATCCTAAGTTCTTGCCTAAGGTGGTTTCCGAGTCCCCCTTAAATCGGACCATTCAGTTACCAATGCACTACCCTGAGCATTCCAGTCGGAGGATGGGAGGAAGAACTTCTACATACTCTGGCTGTACATAGAATTCTTTACTACACTAACAGGATGAAGTTAGTCTGTAAAACAGATCAATTATTTGATTCCTTTGCACCCAAAAGAGAGGGCGCTGCAGTTTCAAAACCGTTTATCCAGATGGTTGGCATGCTGCATTACCTTTTATCAGAAGTATAACAAGCTTCTTCCGGTGGACGTCAAAGGGCTCTATCGGGTATGGCTGCCTCTACTGCTTGCTTCAGGAACATCTCTTCTACAGATATCTTTGTGGCCGTCACTTGGATTTCTGCCCATACCTTTATTAAGCACTACAGTTTGGACATTGCTTCTAGGCAAAGAGCAGGCTTCGGCCTAGCTATTCTTCACGGACTGTTGTCTTAAGATCCCTGTTTCCTGCAGACTAGTTCCTACCTCCCATGTCTCAGACTTGTCTGATTGTGACTGCTTGGGACTCTGTCCTACTGGTTAGTACCTACTGCAAGAGCACTCTCGAAGCAACTTAGTACAGTTACGTAAGAACTTACCATAACAAAATATCTTCGAGAGAGGCTCTTGCAATAGGTACTGCTTTCCCTTCCACCCCCACCCGGGTTTCTTCTGCTACTTCTCTTTTCATAGCTTTATTTTATTTATTTGAAATTTCGGAAACTATCTTGAGTATGAACTTTTTTACAAAGGTTCCACGTCTTGGGAAGCAGTACAGACATTACACAACAAGCCGATTTACAATTATTTAGGATACAGGCATATATAGTAAAACAAGTAGAATATACAGTTTACTAGTACAGTACAAAGGCTTGGGAGGTGTAAGAGATCCCAGTACTAACAAGAGTTAATTACAGCAGTGAGAAGTACCAAAATTGCAGCCCAGGATGGGCCTTGTTGGGGCTTTATAGCTCCAGGAGCCCACTCCTTTCTCCTGTCACACTTTTCTAGGTTTCCGGTGGGGGAACTGGAGGGCAGGTGTAGGGACCGCTCACTGTATAGCGTCCCGCTGACATTGGTCACGTGCTGTTGGGTGGGAAGTCCCCTGACAGGCACTGCTAGCTAAAGTTTTCCATGTGGTCCTAGCACCTGGCGGCTTAGTTCTACTGGTTAGTACATATTGCAAGAGCCTTTCTCAAAGATCTGTTACGGTAAGTTATGTAACTGTACTTTCTAGGAGTGGTATATGTTTATCCACATGGGACGCACCTGACCTCCCCTGGTTCAGGCACACAACACTGCTTCCAGTGGGAAAGATCTGGCATCATGGGGTGGAGCAGAGGGATATACCACCTGGGCGGATGGGAGGGACCAGTTTGAAGACTTTCCGGCAACTCTTAAAGGGGAAAGGACACTGCCAAGACGTGTGGATGAACATATACCGCCTCTAGAACTAATGTTATGTGAGTAACCTGTGTATATGTGAGCTATCATTATGGGCAAGCTAAAGTGCATTAGTTAGGCTCAACACACTGTCCATACACAACACTCTAAAACTGAATTGGTGTAAAACGTTTACCATAATGGTACTAGACTAACCCACCTAAAGTATAGTGAAGATATACACGTGTAAATGTGTTTTTAAAAACTGACTGGGAAGGTAAAAGGGCAATGGCATTCAGCATGACTGAGTTTCCCAGTGACCAGTACGAAATCATATCTTTGTGCTGACTCCTCTTGTTATCTGGTGGTTTAAGGTTCAGGGGCTCTGCAGCACTTGGGTTAGGTTTTTATTCTTGTGTTTTTCCCCTATTTTGAAACCTAGGAATATAGGACACTAAGGGCAGAAAGAGTCAGAGTTCATCCAGCCTGCCCTGGACCACTACTCTGAGATGACTCCTCTTTCTAACCCCTACCTCCACCCTGGACTTCCTCACCCTCGCCTGACTCCCCTCTCTGCCGCCTACCTCTGCCTCAGTCCTCTTCCGCTTCACCCTTGTCTGGTTAATAACAGGGCTGTTTAAATTCTGTATAACCACTTAAATTCATGCCAGTTTTACCATATTTAGCACTCTGGCACACCTATTGTCACACCATCTTATTTTCACTGGTGGAACACTAGTACTGCTACTGTAGAGTGAGTCGCCTAATAGTCACCATTTTATTTTCACACTAATATGAAAATAGTGAAATTAACGGGAGTGAAGATTTTCTGTTATACAGTACCTTGTCCTGAATATTCGATATTTGAGCAGAGTATTATATTCGGGTCCTCAAGTATTTGGGTATTTGGAATTTATTTGATATTCAGCCGTGTGTGTGTGTGTGTGTGTGTGTGTGTGTGTGTGTGCAGGAAGAAAAAACATAAAATAACCCTATCCCCTTACCACATAGCCCAAGAGAATTCCCCGTCTACTCTATCTGCCCATTTTAATAATTTCCCACACATCTCCCCCTTTCTGTAGTGCCCCAGAGAGAGTCAAAGATATTATATGTTCCAACACCATCTGTTCAAGCTCGCCCCCCAGTGTGACTCCCCCTGTTCTCTTTATATAGGTTTTAATTTCGGCACCACTTGACCCCTTACCCTAATTGGTGGGAAGTAGCAACCAGTATCCTACAAGGCTAGTCGGACCCCCCACCCCACGATGCCCCTCACCCAATCTGCCACTGCAGTGCTTTGCTGATCCATATGTGTAATTGACCCTCCATGACTATTACTGAATCTGATCTCTGTCACTGAGTGAGCAAGGAGGTGAATGATCACGAGAGAGGGGATCAAGGAGGTGCACGATCACGAGGGAGAGGATCAAGGAGGTGCACGATCACGAGGGAGAGGATCAAGGAGGTGCACGATCACGAGGGAGAGGATCAAGGAGGTGCACGATCACGAGAGAGAGGATCAAGGAGGTGCACGATCACGAGAGAGAGAGGATCAAGGAGGTGCACGATCACGAGGGAGAGGATCTGATATTGGTCACTGAGGAGTGAGCAAGGAGGTGCACGATCATGAGGGAGAGGATCAGATATTGGTCACTGAGGAGTGAGCAAGGAGGTGCACGATCATGAGGGAGAGGATCAAGGAGGTGCACGATCACGAGGGAGAGGATCAAGGAGGTGCACGATCACGAGGGAGAGGGTCAGGAGGTGCACGATCACGAGGGAGAGGGTCAAGGAGGTGCACGATCACGAGGGAGAGGATCAAGGAGGTGCACGATCACGAGAGAGAGGATCAAGGAGGTGCACGATCACGAGAGAGAGGATCAAGGAGGTGCACGATCACGAGGGAGAGGATCAGATATTGGTCACTGAGGAGTGAGCAAGGAGGTGCACGATCATGAGGGAGAGGATCAAGGAGGTGCACGATCATGAGGGAGAGGATCTGATATTGGTCACTGAGGAGCGAGCGAGGAGGTACACTATCATGAGGAAGAGGCGAGGCAGGAACATCAGTGAGTGATGCCATGCAGCCTGATTGGACAACCCAGTTTGCACAGTGTGTTCTTTGCTGCTTGGATTGAGTGCACTGCCTCCTGTGTTTTCCAACATATTAGCCAGTGGTCTAAATAATGGAATACCACAGTACCTTGCCTGCACAGGTTGTTGAGAACACTCATGATGCTGAGGTCCGACAGAAAGGTATTATTGTAAATGGGTACTGTGCATGACCTTCCCTGAAACTCTGGTAACTTCTGCTGCTTGGTCTTATTAATATGAAGTAGGCATCTTTCAGATCCAGGGACTCTAGCCAGTCCCCCTGTCTGCACTGTTACCATTCTGAAGTTTTCCTAATTCGGGTGTCTGTTCAGGAATCTCCTGTATAGAATGGGCTGCCATTCCACATTTTGTTTGAGGTGAGAAAGTGTCTTTTGGGGGCTCTTTTACATCTGTGAAATGGAACCCTTTCCATTACTGTTACAGTAATTGCAGTAGTGTTGTCTTTTCTGGATCCAGCAAGATATTTTCAGCTCTGTACTTTAAGCTGGAAAAACTCTAATTTAGCTTGACTTTGATTTCTCATAGGGTTAACCCTTAGGCTGCCAGAAGATTTAGAATGCATAGGTTTTTAGGACACGATATCTTGTTGGCGGCAGCCTAAGGGTTAAGCTCAGAAACAAATAGAATATTTTAGAATAAAAAGGTATTATATTTACCTAACAAATGTAAAGATGCAAGCTTTTAAGGCCTATATTATTCTCTCGTATGTTGCACCTTTTTTAGAAGTTTGTGGTTCAGGATCTGGCAGCTTGGCTTCAATGCCAAGAAATGCAAAGTTGTGCATGTTGGAGCCAAGAATCCCGGACTGAGTACTACCTGGGTGGAGTTAAGAGTATCTGCATTAGAGGACGAGAAGGACCTGGGAGTGATGATCACTAGTGACCTGAAGCACTCCACACAGTGCAGAAAAGCAGCAGAAAAGGCAAACAAGATGCTGGGATGCATATCTAGGGGGATCAGTAGCAGGAGAAAGAAGGTTATACTGCACTTGTACAGGTCACTGGAAAGGTCACATCTAGAGTATGGAGTTCAGTACTGGTGCCCACACCTCAAAAAGGACATTTGCCTGCTGGAGAAGGTCCAGAGGAGGGCTACAAAGATTATAGCGGGTCAGCAGGGTGAGGTATATGAGGAGAGGTTGAGGACACAGAACATGTACTCCCTGGAAGACAGAGAGGGGGCATGATTGAGACCTTCAAGTGCTTGAAAAGGATAAATAAGGTTGATTATGACAGTTTCTTTAAGCGAGTGGCAACCATAACATGAGGGGGCACAGTCTTAAGCTGGAAGGCTTAGGAGGAAGATTGGGAAGCACGTCCGAGGGTGGTGGACACATGGAATGCGCTGCTGAAAGAGGTCATCTCGCTGAAGACTGAGGGCAGCTTTAAGATGGGCTACGATAGGCATGGGGAAGGTAAGGATCATGGGTAGGGAGGAGTGGGGAGGGAGGGCAGACATCGGCTCAAGCTGTGGACCCTGCAGTACGAGCAGACTTGATAGACCAAATGGCCTTCCTCTGCTGGCTTCTGTATATGTTTGTAAGTTTGATTCCTATTAGCTATGCAAATAAAGAGACTGCTGAGGTTTGAGAGCTTTGAAGTGTAAGTATTCTAAAAGCAGTAGGAATAAGGTCACTAGTTACATTCTAGTTCTTTGAGGTGGTTCCTAACCAAAATGTTCCTAGGGAGTATCATCAAAAAAGGCCAAGGAACTAACCCCCTGAATATCCTATAACCTGATGGTATCCCCCTCAAACCTGTAATAGCCTTTAAAGGGACACTGTCAACCCCCTTTAGATCTGTGTCCCTAGTTTAAATAAGTTCTAGCCAGAGCCGATAGGGCTGTGCAAAGTTACCAAAGGTGTTTCCTTGTTGGTTCCTTACAGTGCTGTTTAGTCACAGTTATCAAAAACTGGCATGCTGGTAACTCAGTCCTCCTAAATTTATTTAGTCAGGGTACGTGGGTGTGTGTGTGTGTGGGTGTGTGTGTGTGTGTGTGTGTGTGTGTGTACATGCGTGGCCACAGGGGCGCTGTAAGATTGTAAAATGTGAGGGTGCCCAAGATAAAAAGGGCACATGTTGCATTATAAAGGGCACTTTTTCCAAACCAGGTTTTTATATACAGCAAATGCACATTTATGACAATAGTAATTTAAAAATACCTTTATACCGTATCAGAATATTTAATATATAATATTAAGAGATTAGCTGATGTATAGCAGTTCCAACTTGTTTTTCAAAGTTTAAGTGAGCCACCAAAATACTTTATCCTGTTAGGCAGCAGTAAAATTGTATGTTTGTTTCCATGAACCTAAGAATTCTAAATTGGAACTAAGATGCATTGTACCAACATAGAGGCTTGTGTATGACCAAGCATACACAAGAAGGCAGTTGTGATCGAGAGGTTGCCGTGGTAACCAGAGACCTCGAGAGCAGAGCTCGAGAGGTCCGTTACCACGGAAACCTCAAGGTCTCTCAACTGCCTTGTTTGTGTATGGTTGCTCATACACAATCTTTTATAGTGGATGGACAACCATATGTGGCACTACTTGATCCTCAAATAGGTCTCTTAGGAAAATAATGCTTACTTTGGCAGTGGTTTTATTCTGCTCAATCACGCCACTTACTTCCTCACCATGCCGCCCACTCAATTGCGCATGTGCAACCACGTTCGATGATGTGCTGCACCGGTGACTTACTCTGTACAGTACAACATCGTAACGAGGTGAGTGCAGCACAACAATGCTGTTCCAGGCATGGATTTCCATGCGGAACAGCATTCCACCATACACTATAATGTAGTTCTTGACAAGATTATACTGTTCCAAAATGGTCAATGCCCGCAGTGTGTGAATCAGACACTCACTGAATTTACCAAAAGGCCAGTTAAGATTAAGCAGTAACAAAATGAGAACTGGTATTTTTAAAAATAACATCTGCTTCAACAAAAATGCATGTTTGCTGATTCAAGGCAGTTCTCCTTTGAGATATTAACAGCATGGTCTAAATTGTTCACTATTTGTATGGCTGGCAGTATAGCCTAGCGGTTAGAGTAATGAGTTGTAAATGAGCTTTGTACATCCAGTGTTCAGACATGGGTTTAATTCCCACAACTTCCAACTATGTGTCATTTAATCTCCCCAGTGTTCGGGCGTTGTCACTAGAAACAAGCACATGTGCCTAGTTGGCCTTACCTGGTTACCAAAGGGGGGAAAAAAATTATTTTGTGTGTGTCTAGATAGAAAGAGAGAGAGAGAGATATAGATATAGGCATATATAGATAAAAAATTTCATTTATGGACTGTACCACAACCTCCACTTGCATACTGTTACTCTGAGCAAGTCACTTAGCCTCCTTAGTGCTCCCGGTTAGCCCCAGAAAACAGGCACCTGTTCCTAGTGGGCTGTACCCGGTTACCAAAAATTAATTAAAAAAAAGTTCATATTCTTTTGTCTTTAAAAGGACAGTTTAAATATTAGAGGTTGGTGTACACTGCCTCCAATCAGGAACGGACATAAATACTGCTGCTTTAAGTAAGAAACCCACCCTGAGAGATGCAGGACTTTTAGAAGGGACTCCATTACAAATGAGCTTGAATCCATGAACTGACGGGGCTGTGAAGAGTTGCCAAATGACCAGTTATTAGGGCTGCAGGTAGGCGGAGCCTGCAGCCCTATTGCATCGGCTCTAAAAATGAGCTACAGAATTCAGGCCTTGAAACACTTCCTTTGGAGTTTTCAATTGATCCTTCCACCTCTTTGCAGCCCTTCAGTTTAACCCTTACAGTGCAGCAAACCGAACATCTATCCAGGGCTCAATCAAACAGATTCATTCTAGTTCTTTCAGAAGCCTAGGGATTAAGAAACGAATGCTCTGGAGAATCACCTCTCTTCTCTTGTAGTGTTTCAGTGAGTACAAGATGCACATGTTTTCATTTGAATCCAACTTGGTAAACCACTGTATCCTTCTACCCTGCTTGCAGTATATAGCACTGTTTCTAGAGCTCCTTAAGTAATTGTGCCTCTTAAAAGAGCTTAAGGCAGTAATGGCTGTAATTTCTATTGAAACACATTCGTCATTTTAAAGGCATGTAAGATAAATAGCCATGGAACAGCTAACTTACATAAACAATAAAAAGATTATTTATTTTCGGTGGCACCTTTTTTTCCTGCACTCTAGCATATGTGCCTGATTTTATACTGTATGTATTGATTTCCTGCAAAATGTTTCTTTAAAGCTAAGATATTTATAATAATCAGATGGTTAATGAAGCTGTGTGCCTTTTTCGTACTTTAATGGTTTCAACTCCCCCTGTTCTCAGATTTCCTTGCAATATATTTGAATCTTAACCTTTGATTATGCTGGTCATTAATCTTCAGCCTTCTTGTGTGCTTTTATATACATACTGCATATACACATTGATTTTATTTTTTTTTTTCTTCAGTAGCATAAAGATGTGTTTTTGCAGAGTTTTTTTTGCAAATTCCATGCCTTTCATTTAATTTTTCTGTCCAATGTCCACCTCCAAATTTACATATTTTATTTCTGTTTGATCAGGTTTCGCAGTATGTAAATCTAGCAACAGTGGCAGCTCTTGCTTTCATTTGTTACCAGGGCACTGGCCAGGCACTACAATTGGAAGCCGGGGCACCTATTGAAACTAGAATGGAAAGCATATGTGCCTGCTCATGCTTGCTTCTTGGAGTAGTTGAACTAATGATGAATGTTATGTTTCTAAAAATAAAAATGCAAATTCCATTTTTTTTTTTTTTAAATACAGGGGATGGCCCTGCTTCTCCTGTCTTTAGGGGGGATATGGATGGTCTGGCTTCTCTTGGCTTGGGATGGATGGCTCTGTTTCTCCTGGTTCGGGGAGGGGGGGGATGACCCTGCCCCCGTCCCTGCTTTTTCTAGTAGGAGAAGCTGGGCCAAATGACCCAGAAGATGGGGCCAACCCCAAGCCAGAAAAAGCAGGGCTACCCCCAAGCGAGAAGAAACCCTTCCCTCAAGCCCAAACAAGCAGGGCCATCCTCACCCCCCCCAAAGCGGGGAGAATCAGGGCCCCCCTCAACCAAGAAAAGCAAAGCTATTCTCCCCAGGGCAGGAAAAGTAAAGCCTTCCTCATCACAGTATGATGCATCCTCAGGATACGAGGAGGCACTTACAAAATTACAACCATCAATTAAAGTAATGAAAAGTATATCAAACCTGGTTTAAACTACCCAAAAGACATATTTTCACAGTTGGTTAGTGCATATAGTTATGAAACAACTACACTATCAGGTAATATAAACCATATAGAAATACATTTTGTGGATGTTGGAGTGAAGCAATGAGGATATAAAATTGTCAGGTATTCATTTATGTATCAATTCTCTTGAGACATTTTCTTTAGAACTGTGGAACCAATGAACTCTGCAGTACAATGATTTCAAATATTAGAAATCTATAACATTAGATAAAAAGTAGGGCATTATTATATCAGATGCTCAGCCATAATTGATCTATACCTGGGGACTCGCTATAGCCCAGATGTGAATAATTTCTATAGACAATCTTTATTTCCTGTATATAAAGATGGCAGGCATGCTTTGCAACAGAAGTGTGTGTGTGTGTGTGTGTGTGTGTGTGTGTGTGTTTTTTTTTCAATTATATTAAAGTGGTAGTTATCTAAAAGTTGCCTACTTCGAGGTACCGCTGAGGTACCACTTAGGCACTCAAGTTGCAATTTGGAATCTGTAATGTGATTTTTGGCCTCATTCTGCCTCAGTATACCTAGTACTGAGAAACCTCTAGGTATACCTCAGTTCTGAGACACTTTTCTGTGGCTGCCACTGTATGATTGACTAAATGAGCATCTGATATAATAATGTCCTGCTTTTTACTGTTTTTTAGAATACATGCCTGACATTTGTATTTTGTACCACAGCATTCACTGGATCCACAGTGCAAGAGAAAATGTCTCAAGAGAAGGAATATATATGGATGAACACCTAAACATTTTATATCCTTAGTGCTTCACACCAACATGCAAAATAGACTTCGATATAAATTTATATTTACTGTTGTGGTTTTATATGTAGTTTTTTTAATACTTTCATCTACTAACCATCTGTTGGAAATATGCCTTGTGGGTAGTTAATACCAGCTCTGACGTTATACTTTTCATTACCTTTATTGCCAGTTGTAACTTTATGAGCCTCCTCGTATCCTAAGGATGACCCATATTCCTCTCCTGCAGCCCTATCTGCTTTGGCCAGAATTTTTCTGTGTGTGTGTGTGTGGCAGCCTAACTGGGTCATAGGAATAGGATTGCTTACAATTCCAGATGCAAAGTCTATAATCTGTCACTGTAGTCTAACTTTCACTATGACATTCCACAATATAATATGTTAACTCTTTGGTTGCTGAAGGAAATAGAATAACTCTATTAGACTGAGCTGGACAGATGCTAGAAAGAGCAGTTTAAAATATATATTTTTTTTAATATCTTGAGAAGTTCTGAGGTACAGTACAGTAGCATCCCCCTTCCTTCAGATGCCTTTAACACGGAGCAACAAATGGCAAAAACCAGAGGGGAAGTGCACTATTTTGCAGCTGTGGAGGTGGAGGAATACATGCAAAAGTCTAAAATGGAAGTTCTAAGATCAGCCATATTTAGAGCCATATTCTGATGACAGAAGGGCTGTAGGCTCTGCCCACAGCTCTAAAAACACATTTGTTGTTTGCCAACATTCTGTAAAGATTGTTGATGTAGTTGGTAGTTTAATTTTCATTATTTTTTTTCTTTAACAAAGTTCCCTGGATCACTGGAAACAGGGGAGGTACCCAAAGACTGGAGGACAGCAGATGTAGTCCCCTTATACAAAAGCGGGAACAAAGAGGAAGCAGGGAACTACAGACCAGTCAGCCTCACCTCGGTAGTGGGAAAGATCATGGAAGCACTACTGAAGGAGAGATTGGTGGAACATCTGGTTGTCAATGGACTACAGGACCCAAGGCAGCATGGTTTCACCAGGGGGAGGTCATGTCAGACCAACCTCATTGAATTTTTTGACTGGGTGACTAGGGAGGTGGATCAGGGGAAGGCAGTGGACATGGCCTATCTGGACTTCAGCAAGGCCTTTGACACTGTGCCACATGAAGACTATTACACAGACTGGGGAATATGGGTGTGGGCAGGACAGTAGTGTGTGGGTAGGTAACTGGCTGGGTGGCAGGACACAGAGGGTGGTGGTAAAATGGCTGTCACTCCACAGAGGGAAGAGTGACCAGTGGGAATTCCACAGGGATCAGTGCTGGGACTGGTCCTATTCAACATCTTCATCAGTGACATTGCACAGGATCTAGAAGGCAGAATTTCACTGTTAGCTGATGACACAAAGCTCTGTAACAGAGTAGACACACCAGAGGGTGTAGACAGAATGAGAAGGGACCTGCAGAAACTTGAAGAATGGTCAAGGGTTTGGCAGTTGAAATTCAATGCAAAGAAGTGCAAGATAATGCATATGGGCACAAAACCCTGGCACAATATATCAGTTGGGGGTGAGGATATAGCATGCACCAAGCAGGAAAGGGATCTTGGGGTTGTCATCTCTGATGACCTCAAGGTAGGGAAACAGTGTGACAAGGCATCAGGTAAAGCAAATAGGATGCTGGGATGTATAGGCAGGGGCATCACCAGCAGGAAAGGAGTCATAATTCCGCTATACAAGACACTAGTGAGGGCCCCACCTGGAGTACAGTGTACAGTTCTGGAGACCATACCTCGTAAGGACATAGACAGGGTAGAGAAGGTTCAGAGGAGGGCAACAAAGATGGTGCATGGCTGGCATCACAAGTCCTATGAAGACAGGTTGAAGGAACTGAACATGTACTCCTGGAGGAGAGAGGAGAGAGGGATATGATGGAGACATACAAGTATCTTGCAGGGAGAAACAGGGTGCAGGAAAACACTATTTTAAGCGAAAAAGATGTTCCAGGACTAGAGGGCATGGGATGAAGTTGGAGGAGGGGCGATTCAGAGGAAGCGTGAGAAGAATTTCTTCCACAGAACAGGTGGTGGACAAGTGGAACACCCTGCCAGAGGAAGTGGTGGGGGCTGAAACAATCACAGGATTTAAGAATGCATGGGATAGACATAACGGAATTCTAGAGGTCAGGGGTAAGGGGAAACAGACTTCTAGGAAAACAAACTGAACTTACAAGCTCAAATGGGCAGACTGGGTGGGCCATAGGCCCTTATATGCCGACACTGTCTATGTATCTATACAAAAAAAAAAAGGACTGTCCACCATACTGGTGTTGCTACACAAATAGATTTGTTTACATTTCATGATCAACTCCCACTGCATCTTTCCTGGACTTAGTGGCACACCCACACGGTTGAGCCCCTCGTGATGCAATGGGAGTTAGGAGGCTATTGCATCATGAGTGACTGCACTGTTTGGGGTATTTCTAATGCTCAGAAGGTATGCAATAAGAACAGATCCAGGACTGTAAACAAAACAAGGTTGTTTATAAATATACATTGGCATGCATTTCAGTTCTGCTAAACAAGGAGACTGACAACAAACAGCAACATCACTGAGTTTTAGAGAAGGTAAGCAATCATGAAACGTAGATTTTTAACTAGAAATAATATGATGAAAAACAGGTTGACAGTGTCCCTTTAAAGACCTTGGGGTCGCACTTGGCCCATCCTTTACCTTTTCTGAACACACTGGGCTCACGATCAAATGCATCAGCCAGAAACTGGGGATCGGTTTCTGGCTAAAGGACAATATGACCCCGCAACATTCAGCTGGCCATTACTAAGGGTACATTACATCCCCTGCTGGACTGCTGCTCATCCATCTATATATATATTGCCTGCTGTAACCTGTCTAGGCTAAACACTGCTGTATATAACCATATCTACGGGTTTGCTCTGATGGTCTCTTATTCCACTTACCACTGCTCCCTTTACGAGCCATTTGACTGGTTCTCCCCTCATGCCATCTATTTATGTGTCAGAATAACTGACATGCTACCTAAACAATACGACTTGGGCAGAGCACAACTGTGCTCATACTCCTCCTGTTCTCACAGAATATATAAAAATGGGCCATTTACAGTAGGCCCACTGGCAAAACAGGGTGAACACTATAACTGTGCACTCCTTTCTCTCGCACTGGGCCCACTCTATCCCACCTGTGACTCCTCCTTGTTCTAACTGCTAGCCTTACAACTTGCTGCCTGGAACGATGAATTCACACTGCACTTCTTCCTACTGACTGCAATATTTAACACTGTATTGTAATACCTGTTTTTGGTATTGCTGTCTTACAATGTCCCTGTGTTCTGGTCACTTTATATTAACTCTTCACTATTATTTGCCTGATGAAATATGATGCTTGTAAAGTCCTTGCTGTGCTAATTCTATGTAATGTAATTCTACACTTGTATTTGCCTGATGTTCATGTATGTACCTTGTAATCTCCTGGGTCGCACCTGCAAATAGGCACTTGGCTGTCTAGTGTGCTTACCGGGTTAACAAAAGCAAGCAAGCAAATAAATCCTTTTTGGGACTTCAAGGCCTGCCCTTAGAATCACCTCTCTCAGTCCCAAACTTTGTGACAGCACCTCTAATCTGTATCGTGTCGACTCCTGGAGTATCCTCCGGTGACTACCTGTATGGGTCAGTGGTCCTTTTCTGTTACGGCTCTCTGCCATCAGAATAGCCTGCCAACCTCACTCTGCTTGATATGGATAAACTTACTATTCAAAACCCATTATAAGGCAGCTCAAGTCTGTTTCAGCCTTTAAGTGCCACCCCTGATATTAGCCAGATGTCTCCTGTGATTTGATCACGCCACGTGTTTGGTCCTTCCGTATTCTTTGTGCCTTGTGATGGCGCTGCTTGTGTTGTACATTTTTGTCCGTACTGCTCTGTATATCGGGTATATTGCCAGGTCTATGTTTGAGTCTGTTTTCACCTGAATACTTTATATTTTATACCTTCATGTCCTGTATCATTTATGAATATTTTGACATATTATTCAGTGCCATTGGATTGTACAGTATTTTCCATCTGTATCTTGTTCTACATGTTGCTCGCCCTGCACAGGTGTATGTAACCCCTCACCCCTGCCTTTTTGCAAAACGACAGGTGGCATGCTGTTGAAGCTGACAGCAGTACCTGGTGGGGACTGGGTTCGGGGAGGATGAAGTTATTCTGCACAGGGGGCCTAGGTTTGGCTACTCTGCACAGGGGCACCCAAGTAAATCCGAACACAGGAAGCAATAACTGTAATGTCCAGAACCAGGAATGGGATTCTCCAGTGTGGCTTTTATTCATATCCAAGCTGAACAAACAAAGCATAGATGGACCCCCACGGGGCTACATTCCTGGTAATGCAGATTAGAGACAAAAGAACACTTCTTCACTATTTCCAACCCTCGGGCTCTGAACCACCAGGCACACAGCCGGACTTGCATGCAGCTTTTGGGTACACAGCTCGACTTGTACGCTACTTGGTTTCACCACTGGCCTGGCTCCCCTCGGCCGCCACTTGATCCATGGGTCCATTTTGGGAAATTAACCAGTTTCCTGTTGTGGCTCCCCAAACCACGTTAGAGCCTTCGACTTCTAGAGGGAATTTTCCTTCCAATCCCACGTCTGGGTACTTCCCTCATCACTGGCCAAGTTCATGAGGCAAAGTAGAAATCCACAGAGCAAATCCGTAGAGGTGGACCTAGTCACTAAAGATGGGGGGGGGTCTCCACCTCCAGCTCCCACAATCCATACCCAGCCATTTCTCTGGAAATTAAACAACTCTTTTTTTTGAAAGCTTGGCAATGTAGATTACTGGGTAGACGTATGTCACATCTCCTCTACATGTCTTGACTTCCACTATGTGCTGGACTTGAACATACTTTTACTTTTGGCTAAGCCTATTACTCTAAGCCTCCCATTACTTCAGTAGTCCAATCTCCACTATCACACAAGTCCCAGGGTGAAAACACGGTCCCTTTAGAAAGAGCAGATACTCACCCTCCGGTTGCAGGTGCCCCACAGGCGATTCACAAATCTTCTTGTTTCCCAAAAACTCTTGAACAAATAAGGCAGCTTCTCCACTAGTAGAAAGAAAACCAGGGGGTTGCCCCTGGAATGTGCAGGAAACCTTTCTGCCCCATCCCCTGAGGGATGGGGCACTGAGACCCGAATCGGCGGTCGCCACCACTTTAAAAACTATCTTCTGTGTCTCTCTTTTGGTGGAAACGCACACCTTTTTTCTGAATGTAGCCCTATGTCAGGGCTGAGGTTCCATGAGCCTACACAGAGCTGCTGTGCTGCTTTCTCAGCAAGCTCCAAACTCCAACTGACCACAGACTACTGTTCAAACCTCCCAACATTCTATTCCAACTCCCTGCTGCAGATTCCATTGTGGCTCATGCAGCTGCAGTAGTTCTGTGGTGATGTCCTCCCTCAGTCTCCGCTGAGACTGAGAACAGAGTGAGAGAGTGTGAAATCCATTTAACTGGAGTTTCACAAGCTGCTTTTCCTGCCTACCACTTGGTCTTACTGGGATTCTAGTAACCCTGGGTAACAAGGGGGTTACAAGTACTTCTGCACAAACCCGTTATGTGTCATCTTGGTAACCCAAGTCGTGCCTGAGACCAGTGCACCCGCCCGCTTAACAAATAAATAAAATGGCTGTTCATAGGATCATAGTGTGAGATGTCTGTTGGCTTTCGCCATTGTGAATTGATATTTTAGCTATATTGTAACATTGCTTGATTTAAGAAGGGGGGAAAAAAAAAGTTATCCGGTGTGGTCACAGAAAAAAAGCAGGAAGGTGTTTTTTAACAATAGAGGCAAGAAGCTGCAGAAAGTTTAGAATACCAGTTTTAAAACCTGCTTTGTAATGTTTTAAATCAAACATTGGCTGAGTAGAAGGTGGTGGTTTTCTTTTGTTATGTTGAAGTTTATTTCAAGAAAACTCCATTGAGCACGCTAATTTACAAGGAGGTCATGGAAGGACAACGAGGTACATCAGGGGTAAGGGGAAATGGACTTCTAGACAAAATTAGTGATCTTAAGAGCTCAAATGGGCAGACTGGGTGGGCCATAGGCCCTTATCTGCCGACAGTATATATGTATCAGAATACAGTAACACAAATGTGTCATAACATCAGAGGTGCTTCAGACAGCAATAATCAGACTGTGGCATACACAGTTCTGACCGTCTGGCAACATCAACATAGTACATAATTTTGCATAAGTTGGAATACATGATTTAGACAATGGGGAATAGGAAATTCAGAACACACTACAGTAATACGCAAGGCATAAGTCAAAGACGGCATGTAAGTATACATAATTAAGAACATTTGTTGCTGTTCCGGTGGTGCTGAGGGTTGAGGCAATGGACGTCACACCTCGCGCCACAATGGCAACCTGGGTTCAGGGACTGACTCGGGTGGCCATGGGTCGGCAGGGGAGGGAGAGGATGGTGCATCCAGAGGACTGCTCTCCTCTCCCTGAGGAGGGATCTGGGTCTGCTCGGTGTCTTGGCAACCCCCGATGGAGATGGGGGTAACACAGGTACACCAGCCTATGTGAGGGGAGGAGAGCAGCAGATGCCAGCAGGGAAGCCGTGCGCAGGCGTCATTGCACGCTACTCTCCTATGGGGCAACCAGTAAGCTAAGGACAAAAAAACCTGCCTGCGGGGTGAGACGACGGCGACATCCAGGGTCTGCAGTTCCACACGCCCAGCACCGGCCACAAACCGGACTCTACCCCTGGGGATTCCCGGCCTTCTCTGAAGGCTGAGAGGAGGTGGGGATGCTGATCCAGAGTGTCTGTTGGGGGAAGTGGTTCAGGCGGGCAGTTAGGGGCTCAGCCCAGGGAACAAGGCCGAGAGATGGCCTGGACAAGTAAGGCAAGAAATAGTTTAAAAAATAAATAAGTAATAATAATAAAAAAAAAAAATAGATAATACATCGTTGCAGGAGACGGCTATACCTACGTATATGAGGGGATGCAAAGGAACAGGAGGCTGGTGGGGGGAGAAGGTGGGGGTGCTTATATAAGTTAGTAGAGCCAAGGGGGTCAATGGTAGGACCAAGGAGGGAAGGGCTAACCATTGTGGCATTGACAAGTTTCCTTAAATGTCTTACCGAGCAATGATTTTAAAGAAGTTTATGGGGACTAAATATGTACTCTTGAGAATGGATTGAATTTTGTTCCACGTGGCTGGGATGACGCAAGTGACTGAAGCTCTGCCATGAATTGTATGCAGTTTTGGCATGTCTAGTACAATATAGGAGTTTTTTTTTTTTCTTGGGGAATAGCAGCTGTGTGATCCATGGAAAATGGAAGTAATGTACAGAGTCTCTTAATTTGTTAATGAGGGATTCGATATGGGCAGCAAAACAGTGTGCTATCCAACCAAATTCCAAGGTATTTTTCCACAACCTCAAGTGAGGCACCTAGGAGGTTGTTCTAGAAGCCGGTGTGGCTTGCGTATGAAGAGATGTCTTTGGGGGGGTACATTGCCTTGGTTTTCTTAGCATCTAATAGT
Organism: Neoceratodus forsteri; assembly: GCA_016271365.2. NCBI lineage: Eukaryota > Metazoa > Chordata > Ceratodontiformes > Ceratodontidae > Neoceratodus > Neoceratodus forsteri. Next base: position 258,060,904 of record JADMNL010000026.1, read on the forward strand.
AGTTTGGAGCTTAGGAGATTGCACTGCAGCTGGTCGAACACTGATTGCAGCTCAGTGTCCACATCCACCAGGGAGGGTTTATAGTACAGTGTCATTGGTAAAAAAGTGTAATTAATTTAGAGAGTTGGATACTGTTCACTAAGGAGTTGATGTATACTGAAAACAGCAATGGTCCTAATAAAGGGACTTGTGGTACCCCTCTGGTTAGCGGTTGAGGAGAGGAGCCCCTCGCCTTTAATCTGTTGGAGCCTAGCTGGAGAAACTGCTAACTGAGCAGTTGTTCAGACCTTGTTCTTTTAAGTTTATCAAGTAAGAGACTGATCAACTGTGTCAAAGGGCTTTCTCAGGTCTAGGAAGACGGCTCGTGTGGGTACAGAGTTCCCCATTCACTGTTTTAGTGCGGTGGGCCACTACCGCTCTATATTTTTTTGCCACCACCCTATATTTCTGATCTATTACTGATTGTTTTACAAAATCCTCCAAAATAGTTTTTTTATTGACATCCTTTACTGCACTACTACCCCATTTTGATACCAGCACACTATATTTTACTTAAAATCCACTTATGCACATGTACAGTGCATATAGGAGGTCCACAAAAGTAACGCAGATTTTGACCCGAGCACCACTGCCACCGCCCTATATTTTCAGACAGTGGGGAACCTTGGGGTAGTTTATTATCTAGGGAGGTGATCCAGTCATTAGTTTGGCTAGTGCTCAGACTGCTCTGATTTTGTCTGAAGCCTAATTGTAATGGATTGAATAAGTTGGAATTTCAAGATATTCTTTTAACTGATTAACTAATTTTCCCGTAAGTTTTGACAGAACCAGGAGGATGCAAATAGGTCTATGGTTGAGATCGCTAGGGTCTCCTGATTCAAATGGCAGTATGAAGGCTATTTTCCAACAAGAGGGAACTGTTCCAGATGAGACTGATAGATAACAAAATATGCATCATTGGGGCAGTTAGGAGGTGGTACCCTAGTTTTAGGAATAAGGACTCGATACCATCTGCGCCAGCACTTTTTTTTTTTTTTTTTTGTGTGTGTGTCCAAGTTCTTTAAGAGGTCCTCTACTTATTTGAACAAGTGATAAAAAGGAGTTTGGGAATGTCGGGGGAGTGATTGGGGCTAGGGCTCTGTGGCTGTACTGGGCGGATGAGATGCAAACACCAAGATCAGCAAGGCTAACATGGTGTTACGAGGTGTGCAGGTCAGTATAGGGTAGGGGAGAAGCCATTATGCTTGTTGCTATTTGAGAGGGGGTGGAGGTTGGCAAATTTGATGCTGCCACTGGTGGGTATAAATACAGGAACTGCCTTCTATTACAGGAAGGGCACAGACCTTGAAGGAGAAGACTCCTGTATGTTTATGATTTGGATATGTCTGATGTATTTATTTTACATTACATCAATTACTGTAAGTATGTCAATAAGAGATCAGTCATTTCTTCTGTTGCAACACATCTAGAGTCTGAGGCTCTGACACAAGGTTATAAAATGTCAAGCAAGCCTCCATTTACATGCAAGTGAGTCCCTTGTAATACAACCCCTCCCATTCCTTGATGTCACTTCAGCAGCCGTGCAGAAGAAAACATAAGGTTATCAATGCTATCTGTCCTGATTTTAAGTTTGCAATGGCTTAAGACAGTTCTGTCATGCTGCTCACACAGGGAGTAGTACTTGTAGCTTTAATACTGTATGTGTAGAGCAAATACTACATCTAATAGTATTTCATTCACAGGCAACAAAATCTGTTGCTTTGTACTGCTCATTTCTCTCTGTGAGACAGTTGTAACGTTGTGGAGAGCAGTAGACTGAATCGGTCAATCAATCATTATTTAACCAGGTGAACACCCTTGAGAAGATTCATTTACATGGTGGACCTGGGCAGTTTCCAAAAGGATCACACAAGACTGAATTCCTCCTTTGCACAAATGATACCCCGCCCCCACACTTCAGCAGCCTGAACGTGAAGAGCTAGATCACTTGCTTTATAAAGTGTATTGTTTTACATTTCAAATGCTCCTTAAATCTGAGTTTCTGACTGGAAATACCGAGACACAGAATGCATATGACATGGGAGGAATGAGCTAAGCAAATACAGAGCACTACAAACTCTGAGACTGATTAGTTTCTTCACCTACAACAACTGAAGTGTAGCATCTGATTTGTGAGGGACAGCCTACTTCAAATGCTGGCATTACAAAGTGGGGAGGGGGGGCTGCCACAGCTTGTCCTCAGTACCTTCAAAGTGAAGTGCTGTAGCTCTCTCATCACTGCTAATGATTTATAATGGGAATGGGGGCACTTTTAAAGTCATGGACCTGAGGGGCCATCACAGTTCCCAAGGAGGTTAGGGGAACTTGTTAAGGTTTGAGAGTAAGGGATTCTAGTAGGATTTGAACCAGTCTCCCAGTTCTTGTGCCTGTGCTTTAACCACTAGATTACCCTTCTTTCATATGCTGCAGCTGAATCTTTCGTGGTAACCTATTCTTTGTTATAGCTGAACTCTTTATTGCCATACAGCAGCCATCCAATCACTGACTGCCTAGTTACAAAAGGAAAGGGGCATATTTGCAAGATTGTTTCTCACTGCTGGTGTCAATCAAAACACACACAGAACATAATACAACATTGGTATAATACCACTAAAAATTCTTGTTGTATCCAGAGTCATTTATTGGGTAAACTGTTTTTGCTAACAGAAACAGTAACTCAACACATACAGGCACTTCCTTATATGAATACTGTATATACCTCAAATCAGTGCTGCATCACCCTCGCATGGTCCTAGTCCCTATTAGACCTGCACTTCAGGATGTGAACAACACTTAAAGGGTTCCTCCATTACTCAAGTGGGGAACCAAACGTGGGTTTGGTTTACTGGTGGAACTGCATGTAGTGCAGCACCATTCTGTTGCTCTGATGACATCATCCTCTAGCAACCTTCATGGTAAAATGGAGGACAAACACATTGATAACTTCTGGGGGCTGTGTATTTTTACTTATAATCCAGATTTGGATAGCAATAGGACTGCTGGCAACTGGAGGAAGCACACAACAGTTACACATAAGGAGTTGGGAAAACATTGGTGTGAAACTATGGGAGACTTCCCCTTTAATAGGGATGCTTCTAGGACCCAGCAGAAGCAGAATGGAATGCACCAAGTGAAAGTATGGGGTAGGGCTCTAAGGTACCAGAGAGATGCAACAGGTGGGCACATTACAAGCTAAATGGCCTAGTGGATAGAAATACTGGCTTTTAACTGGGCTGAGTAACATAGGCCTGGGTTACAGACCCGCAAGAGGAAGTCAGCAATAAGAGAAGGTGGGAGGGCAGAAAAAATGGGTAGTAGGGGGAAGGAACAGGATGAGCAGGGAGTGGTTGAGGGCAATACAGTTCTAGTTAAAATTGGTGGTAGGAGAGTGCAGTGCCCTCTAGCGGTTTTTCAGTATAAGCTGAAAGGGGGAGTTTAGGGAAACTACAGTCTCGTGACACAGACTGCCTATAAGGGAACATCCCACCCAGGGTGGGGGTGGGTGGGTCAGCACTTGTTATGTAGCATCCTGCACTCCTGACCTGCCAGTAGGGCAGCACAAGCACCTTTTTCCAAATATTCAGTCAAATACTTAGTATTCAGGCATCTAAACATAGTCTCCTGTCCTTCTCCTCCCCATCACTCACATTTTGATAAAATTAAACTCCATGGATGACCAGCACAACCCATTCACCTTCATGGGTAGCTGTCTACTTCGCTTTGCAGTGCACTGTAACAAGTAGTTCTAGGAACATGGATATGTTGTTCATCCACACTTTCTGGCAGGTTCCTTACCACTTTAAATTTTGCCAGAAGGTCTTCAACTGGCTCCTTCCACCCACCCGGGTGGTAAAACTCTCGGCTCCGCCCCATGACGCCAGATCTTCCTTACCGCTTGGAAGCTCAGGTTCCCTCCTTAGTGCTCTGCGTTTTCGACTGGTTCCTGATTTTTCGATTTCTCCAAATTTAGTTGGAAGTTTTCTAAAACTTCGGTCTTCTTCCCTCGCCGCTGCGATGGATAATTCGTTTCCCGGCTCCCGGGGGCGCCTGGGTAATACCTCCAGGAAGGACCCGCACTCCACGTGAGTTTACTGCCTCGACTTGGACCATGATTCGCAAGCTTGCGATTTTTGCTGTGCCCTGGAGGATCGCGCAGCCCGTTTGGGGCTCGGGCGACCTGAAACTTTTTTCGCGGCGGAAAAATCCTTGGAGGCTCGTCGGGCGGTGTCCATGTCGGCTGTCTCGGCTGAGCAGCTCTATCTCTTTTCCTCCATGGCGGAGGTGGCGACCAAGTCTGTTCCCCTCTCCTCCTCGGTCGCAGCGCTTATCCTGCTCTCTTTGAGTTCTCCTCATTCAGCTTCGTTCAAGAAGCTTCGCCAGTCTCTTTCCTCGAAGGGAGAGGGACCTTCCGGACCTGCCTCTCGGCCCAGGTCAAAGGAGTCGCAGGCTAAGTCGCATCGTCGGCGCTGGCGGGAGAGTTCCCCTTCCCCTGTCGGATGACTTTCGACTTCGGTCAAGGGTGCGGCTCAGGCCGCTGGCTTCACGGTGTCCCCGTCAGGTCAGCCGACCAAGACTCCCGTCGACGTTGTCGAGTCTCTTGACCCGTCATCCAGGTTGTCTACTGCAGGAGCAGTCAACCCTCCGCTGGTTCCCCCGGCGGAGGCAGAGGTTCTGCCTGTACCTTCGGGGTGACAGGCCTCTGTCTTTTCGTCCGAGCCGAAGGGAGGAGCGGGCGTCCCCCGCTCCTTTCCAGGCCCACCCTCGGTTTCCCCGAGGATTTGGGTCTCGGTCCTCTTCTCGGTCAAGCCGCTTCCACCGACTTCGGCGATCTCGGTCGGGGCACCGAGTTAAGTGGCATTAGCGTTTCTCCTCGTCTCCCTCCTCAAATGAGGAGTGGCTTCGATGCAGATGGCGTCGACGTTACGAGGAGTTCATGTGGCAGCAGTTGTTGTCCGGGAATCAATCAACTCCGATTCGTTCCCCGTCTAGCAAGCAGCTGCCGCCCGAGCGGCTGACACAACCGCTCGTTGCAGTCGAAGTGCCCACTTCTGGGCTGGTTGTTCTTCTGAACCTTGCTGCCCCACTGTCTTCGGTGGAACCTCGGTCGGGTCACAACCTGTCCCGCAGGTTGTCTGTTCCCCTCACTCCCGCCTGCCCTCGGCGGGCTAAGAGTGACTCAGGCCTGAGGCAGCTTTTTGCAGACCCTCCGGTGTCTGACGTCGACTCCTCCATGTTCCTCAGTCGGGAGGACCCGGGGTCATCCCCGGAATGTTCTGTGGACGACAGCCCATTGTCCTTTATGGGTCTGCTTCAGCTCATCTCGGAGTTCAACGGGATGCAGCTTGAACCCGTGTCCAAACGGGTCTCTTATCCCCTGACGGAGATTCTAGACCGAGGGGATTCACCCTCTGAGGCCTTCCGGTGGCCGAGGCCATTGTCGGCCCGGCCTTGGAGCTCTGGCGGCGGCCTACTTCCTGTCCTGCGCCCTCGGCCAGGATGGCCAGGAAGTACTCTGTCCCTGTCGGTTCTTTGCCCGGTTTCTCGGAGCACCCCCTCTGCTGAGGGGTTAGTTAACGATAACGTCTTCCAGTGTTCTGCGAACGCTCGGGATGTGGATAGGCCCCCCGACAAAGAGTCCAAAAGGATGGACTATGTTGGGTGCAAGGTTTACGCTGCGTCCTCCCTAGGCCTCCAACAGGCCAGCTTGGCTGCACTAATGGCACATTTTTCCCACGCCCTTTTGGGCTCCCTGGATGAGGTGCTCCCTCATCTCCCGGCTGACCTGCGGACCACGGTCCAGCGGGTGCGGGACCAGGGTAGGGCGGTGGCGAAGCAGCAGCTTCAGACTGCTCTGGACTTAGGTGATTCCTGTGCCAGGTCGGTTCTGGCCGCAGTAGGCCATCGCGCCGCAGGCGTGGCTGAGGTACCCTCTTTCTCAACGGATACCAGCACAAGTTGGCAGACATCCCCTTCTTGGGGACTGACCTCTTCGGCCCTGGAGTGGAGGGACACCTTCAGGGGACCGATAAGTCCGATGCCACTCTGGACTCGGTCACCCCCGCCCAACGGGACAAGGGCCACCGGGTGTCTTTGCGTAAGCCCCTTTGTCCCTCTGCCCCTGCGGCTCAACTGGCCCATCAACTCCAGCATGAGGGCCAGCAGGCTTGCGCTGGGCATCCTGACCCCAAGCCAGCAGCTTCCTCTAAAGGGAAACGGGGAGGTAAAGGTCCAGGAGCTCCCTTGGCCAGTCCCTCCTCCAAGCCTGCTCAGTGACAGGCTGAGGGGCGCTGTCTCTCACCCCTACCCGGGTTCCCTCGTGGGGAGACTGCTCCGCCCCCCCTCCACCTGGTCCGCTTTCCCGGACCTCCTGGGTGTCGGAGGTGCTAGGGGAAGGTACTGCCTCGGGTTTGCGAGCAGGCCCCACCCTTTCGAGCCGTTGCCCCTCGGGGGCCATGTGGTCCGCAGCCTCGTTGTCGGCCCGGGCCGACTTGACTGTCCCCTTAAAATAGAGGTGATCAGGAAGGTGGCGGATCCTCCTCCAGACCCTGGGTTTGTGTCCAGGTATTCTTGGTCCCTAACGGACGGGGGGGGCTTGTGCCCCATTCTTGGTCCACACGACAGGATGGTCTCTCTGTCTCAGATATCCCATCCTCAGAACGAGGCATGTGGCTCTATTTCCTGGACCTCCAGGATGTACTTACAATTCGTTCCGTCCGTTTCTTGAGAGACTCCTCCGTTTCTTAAGGGGGGGATCTCTTTACGAGTTCCAGGCCAGGCCCTTCAGTCTCTGCTCAGCAGCATTCCTGCGGCACTGAGAGGTCTGGGCGTAACCCCACCCAGATGGCAGCCTGACTGCAACCCCTTCCAGGGCGGAGGGGGGCGGTCCAGAGTTCTGGCCCTCTAGGTTGCTCTGACTGGTCTCCTCTCTAATGGAGACATGTTGGAGCTCGTGTCTAAGCGGGTGATCCTTCTTTGGGATGAAGCTTGACTCTTGAGTCTGAACTTGGCTCCCGGCGGACAGGGCTGAGGTTCTTCCTCCCTTATCTAGTCATGTCTGACTTGGCAATCGCACCCTGCTCGGGACTTCCTGCACCTCCTGGGCCTTGCAGCAGCCTGCACCAGCGTGGTCTGTTTGGACCCGCCGGTCCATGCGTTCCCTTAATGGGGGCTGGCCAGCCAGCGGTCACAAAGCTGCGATCCTTTGGACCAGTCCGTGACAGCCCAGGGGTTGGGGAACGCTCTTCTACGGACCGTTCCAGCTCTTCTGCAGGAGAACATCCCGTTCGTCTGCCCCGAGTCGACGGTCTTCTCTGACCGATGCATCTCGGATGGGTGGGGGTGCCCATCAAGGGGAATACAGAGTGCACCGCCTCTGGTCCTCTTGGGAGTCCCGATGTCTTCCTACCTGCTGGAGCTCCAGGCGGTCCACTTAGCTTACACCGCTCGCTCAGTCTGTGTGGTGTCTAGTGGTTTAGGTCCAGGCGGACAATAACACGACCATGTGCTACCCATACCACCAGGGTCGAATGAGCCCCTTGCCTTTGCATAAGGAGGTTCTCCACATTGGGTCTTTCGCGCAGCCGGGAGGCGGTTTCCTAGCCATTTCGATGGCAGGAGCCTCCATCACCCTGGCTGATGCCCTAAGCCGGTTAAAGGCTGCGCCTCACGAGTGGTTTCCTTGCCGGAGGTAGCACAAGATCTTTCTCCCTCTAAGTCACACCTCGGGTGGACCTTTGCTTTCCCTCCAGGGAGAATTCGAGGCCGAGACTGTCTCATGCCCACCCCCTCAGCACGGTTCGCTGTAGGGGATGCCTTTGACGCCGTGGATCCCGGGCCTCTTCTATGCCTCTCCCCCATTTCCCTTGACCCTCAGGAAAGGCGAGGAGGGACTAGGCGGAGGTGATTCTGGTAGCCCCAGACTGGTTTTGCCAGCTCTGGTATCCAGCTCTCCTCAGTCTCAGCCCCAAGCTCCCGAGGCGGCTCCCAGCCCGCCCGGTCCTGATCTCTGTTGTTAGGGGAAGGTACTCCATCTGGACCTTCAATCCCTGCACCTGACAGCCTGGTCCCTGTGCGGCTAGTGACCAGGCCTTGGGTCTTCCGGCAAGGTCGTCTATGTTCTGAGGTGTCCTGCCAGGAGTCGACCAGTTATGCTTGCTTTCAAATGGAAGAGTCCTCCATTTGGTGTTAGGATAGGGCCTGGTCCCCTCTCCTGTTCCTCGACGAGCACTCCGGACTACCTGTGGTCTGTTCTTTTCCTGAACAAGGGTTTCGGTCGATGACCCTCAAGGTGCTCCTGTTAGCCACTCCTGTCTTCCGGGCATGGGCCGGAAGGTAGTCGGTGGCGCAGGAAAGGTGGACTGGCGCTTTTCAAGACCTTGATCACACCTCCCCTCTGGGGAGAGTATCCCCATTTCTGTGGGATCTTACACTGGTATGGGCTTAGCTCACGGGCAAGCCGTTCGAACCTTTGCACAGGTGTGAGTTCCCCACCTGTTGTGGAAGAACACCTTCTTGGGGCTACCATGCCAACCAGGACGGGAGAGTTCCAGGCGCTTCTTTGAATCTCCCTATCTGGTCTTCCACAGGACAAGGTTGTCCCTCGCCCACCAGTTCCTTCCGTGGCGGTGGCGTGTGTTTTTCCCTAACGGTGTTATCTCTGCCGGGTTCATCCCATTCACACCTCGGAGGCCGTATATAGGATCATTGGGACCTTATTTAACTCCGCCTTCCCAGGGAGGCGGAGGGCTGAAGTTCGGAGAGTTCGCTAGCTGTTTGTCTTCTATGCTGAAGCCGCACCTGGCAGACCTGCAGCCAAGCGGACGACGAACGGGTGGGTCACCTCCTGCATAGATCTCCGCTATAGGTGGGCGGGCATGGAGCCCCCCAGAGGGATAAGTGCTCATTTTACCCACCCTTCCGCTGCATCGGTGGCTGCTTCAGAGGATACCCCTGTCCAGGATATCCGTAGGGCTCCTACCTGGAAGCAGGCATGTACCGGTTCCCCCTTCCACATAGACCTTGGGTTATGCCGGGATGTTGGTCGGGCCTCGGTTTTCCAGTCTTTATACCTAAGTAGGGGGTGTGCGCCTTGCCTCCCTCCTCCCGGAGAACTGCTAGGAGTCTGCCAGAAAGTGTGGATGAACAACATATCTATGTCTTAGAATACAGGTTACTCACCTGTAACAGGAGTTCTAGGAATGGTATATGTTGTTCATCCACACACCATTCCTGGCCTCCCGGCTCAGGCGCACAACCTGGCTTCCAGCGGGCTAGATCTGGGCCATGGGGCGGAGCCGAGAGTTTTGCCACCCGGTGGGTGGGAGGAGCCAGCTTGAAGACCTTCTGGCAAGATTTAAAGTGGCAAGGAACCTGCCAGAAAGTGTGGATGAACAACATATACCATTCCTAGAACTCCTGTTACAGGTGAGTAATCTGTATTATTTTTAGCTGATTGTTCCCCACCCTGGTTGTAGGACCTTCACACCATCAGAACCCTTGCACCATCAGAACCCTTGCACCATCAGAACCCTTGTAGTAGCAGCATCCCCCTACTGCACTCACATGCAGGTTAGAAGGTGCGTCACAGCCCACCTTCCTCTACAGCCGGCAGCCTTCTTCTGAATGAAAGCACTTGCGTGTGTGCTTATGCACAGTAAAACCAGCGGAACATGTGACCAGATGGTTTTTACTACGCAAGCGTGTGTTTGAGTACCTTCATTCAAAAGAAGGCAGCTGACCATGGAAGAGGGTGGGTTGTATAGCTCACCTTCTAACCCTGTGAACTGCATGTGGGTGTGATAGGGGTCCTGCTGCTGTGAAGGCCCTGCTACGGGGGAGGGGGGAGAGACAGTCGGTGAGAAATAGTGGTTGCTACGAAGGCTGCAAGGTGAAAATTAGTTCATGCCGGCTATGGTGGTGGTGGGTTGTGCCAGTTGCCCATGGAGATTAATTTTATCAGTGTGGTGAGGGTAGGGTGGGATTTGTTGCTGTGGGGGTTCTATATTTAAAGGATTTGACGAGGGAGGAGGGTGGGGGGCAGTTGGTTTTTCCTTTTTGAGATGGTATTACCTAACTGTTCATTATTGGGGCTGTGAATATTGAATAACCCATTATTTGCGTGTATAGACACAATATTCATGTTTGCAGCCAGCCCTACCTGCCAGTACTGAGCCATGGAGTGGACTGTGACCCAGCAACAAGGAAGATGCTGAGATTCTCATGAACATTCATGACCTTCAAACTTCACAAAATTTATTAAACATTCATTCCTAATACCCATTTTTAACGGCACTTTTACTTCCTCAGGACAAACTGAGAACAGTCTCCTCCTCTGGGATCAAGAGTGAAAGAGCTTATTGAACTCCAGTACAAACAGGAATACAAGATCTCAGACATCAAAGTGAGTATATTAGCAGTTTTATTTAAAAATAAATAAAAAATTTCTGTAACTAGGGTAACAAGTTAAAATATAATACTGAGACACAACTCAGTGTGTATTATAATGTTTGTATTTTTCTTCCTCTGCAATGACATCTGCTTTTCTGAACTTTTTACATATCTCTGTTCCGAGTAATGATTCTGCTCAGTTGTGCACATTACCGTCAGACTCTCCCTCTGACAGATTAAGCTGACCCTAGAGGTAAGAGTGCTTGTGCGATCTTCTGTACATGAGGGGGGAACGGACCAAATCGTACAAATAGCACATAACCATCATTCTGTATGCTATCCTACTCTCTGAATCCTAAGTGTACCTAACCATAAGGGAATTACATTTGGCTTATATAAGGACTAAATAAGGCAAGGGGGTTCAGTAAACGATACTTTGTTGGAGGGCAGTCAGGATGCAGGGAGAGATAGGAAAGCAAATATAGTGTTGCTGGTAACCACTTACAATGATGCTTGCTTTTAAATCAAATTATAAACACTGGGATGTCTTCAGAGCAACACCTATATGAGCACAAATATTTATTAAAAGACCAGTGGTGGTGGCAAAGGAAATAATCGGTAATAGACTTGTCAAAACAGATCATAAGATATCCAGCATGGAAACCAGAACATTTCCTTCAGCACTGGATCTGAGAGGGAATTACCAGTGCGGGCACTGCATACATTGTAACAATACATACAGAGTAAAATTATCAAAACACAGCACGGAAGAAGGCACCATAATTAACCAATCAATTACTAAAGCACAGGGGTTGTGTACCTATTAAATGTCCCTGAGACAGTCTATAGGTAAAACTGGAAGGATGCTCTAAACAAAGGTGGGGAACATAATGATATTCGCAGATCAGATTTGACTTCACCTGTAGCAAGACATTTCCTAGAGTACCATCACCAACTACCATGTATCTCTGCTTTTTTGGCCTTGAAAGACAAACCTAACCCAAGGGGTGCAACTGTAGAAAAGTTTCTTTGCAGAGATGCTTATTATATAGACAGATATGCCACCAATCCAAGATATGGTTTGAATGGACTTTGATTGGCAGCCATTTATATGATGACTCACTGTTTACTGAACCCCCTTGCATCATTTGGTCCATATATAAACCAAATGTAATTCCCTTGTGGTTAGGCAGACCTAGGATTTTGAGAATAGGATAGCACACATAGCATGTCTGTCAGTGGCTCGGCTGGTAGCACATACTCCTCTGAGGCCGGAAGATCAGAAGGCTGTGGGTTCTATCCCCACACCAGGCACTTGGGTTAATACCCCAGTATTGACACTGCAGTGCAGCATGAGGGGGGTGCTGCACTCCTGGGGTGCTATCTTTCGGATGAGATATTAAATTGTGGTCTTATCTGTCTGTTCTGGTGGTAGTTCAGGTGGATGTTAAGGATCCCATGGTACTTCTCAAAGAGTAGGGGAATTGTGTGTGTTTTTTTTTTTTAACTTCAAAATATATATTTTTAAACAGTGTTACATCACATAAAATCAAAACACTAAATAACATCCTGTAACATATGTAGCACCCAGCTTCCCCACGTGTTAGACTTACACCTAGATCAAACACACACAAAACAAATGCACACAAAGCAGTGTTGTTTAACATTCAAGTGTAATCAGAATTAAATAAGCATCTTCTTATGCCTCCAAATCGTATCTAGTAGTCATGTTGAAAAACCAGCCTCCTCCCACCCCCACTAGAAGAGTAGGGGAATTATGTTTAATTAAACCTTTCAAAAATTAGTATTCTTGAATAGTGTTATACCCCTAAACACCTTAAATAAATCGAATTCAGTAGAAGTAATAAAACCATTTTCAGAATCGGAATAAAGAATGTATCTCAAAAACCCTGTCTCCTCACCCCCACACCTGAAACGTGAGGAACTTTTTCCTGTACCAAATCTTATTCCTTTATCCTAATAAATTGTATCCAAAACATGTTGAAGACAAACCATACTCCTTCGTTCTGGTTATCCATATCAGGGCGAGAAGCAGGGTATCTCCTGCCCTCTGGTGGCTGTGATGTCGAGACAGCAGGTTCTGACTCCGTTGCTGGAGAATCATTCTGAGTTTTTTTTAAATTTTTTTTTTAAATCAACTTATCTGTATCCACTGTTCTAGCTTTATTGTGAGCAGTCCACGGGCATTCCTGGAAGATATGCCCATGCTCATCACGTAAGTTGCACCTGGAGTGGTCCTGCACTGAGAACTGGTATGATTAAATTCGCAGTGGATCCCACAAAGTAATTTATCACACACATTTGAGAGATGAGTCCTGGCCCCACATTTGTAACACGCCTTTGGCTGGCCAGAATAAAAACACTTTTCGATCTTTGCCCCGGAAAAAACTCTATATACTTTGACTTTGAAATGCTAGCCCCCTGTCCAAAAGGCTTCTGAGTCTAAAAGTGCTTCTGGGGCACTAAGCACTTCACATCGCTGCTGGAGCCAATGATGAATGTCACAAGTATGTGTGCTTTCATTATGAAACATGATTGTTACCATCTTAATTGCAGGGTTTGTAAGGGGAATGGCGTAAAAGGGGGTCCATGGGGGGGGGGCAAGCCTCCATTGGCTGTACAACATGCAAAATCTCTCCAGCCCTGCAGGTGTCCGAAAACATATATCAAAGTTGTCCTCACCAGACACATGTATTAAGGCATAGCTATCCTATGCTGTGAATTTTAATGATTTTTTTTTTAATAGTCTGGCCCACAAAGTCTATCTGGATGTGTCTCGACCCCCTTTATAACACAGCCGTACTGCATTTTTCCAGGGGTTGGCTCAGATCTATTAAATCGAAAATCTTGGTTTTGGGGGGGGGGGTGAAGGTCCCCCTTCCCCTTTTTTGTTTTCTGCCCCTGTGCTCACTGATTCCCCACTCCTTCAGGCTGTACATGTTCTCTCCAGCCCCACTGTCCTTATCCAGCCCTCCTCTTGACCTCGTATCACAGCCGATCCCGGGATATCCCAGCGTATTCCTTCACCGGACGGGTCCCCCTCCTTCGAGGGGGAAGGCACCGGGAGAGAGAGGATGGCCCCAGCACATACTTCTAGGGTCCAGAATGCTGCTGAGGAACAGGAAGCCCTGGGAAGGCATGGGAGGCACTCTGGGGAACAGAGGGCCGGCGGCCAGCGAGCAAATTTTTTTTCCCCCCTGATTTCCTTGTGGTGCATGACGTCCGGACGTCAAGGCAAGAGCCGACGTCTGCCATGCATCTCCCCAGCAATGACCCGACGTGTTGCCCTACCCCTGGTCTCCACCAGTGGTTGCCCAACACAGGGTCGCAGCCCTCCCTCCCTGAAGACAACAAGCAGTCATGGGACGCTCAAGCTGTCTTCCCCAGCCGGCCCTCAGCATCCCAACTCAGGTCGCTAGTTGCAGCGGAAATCCAACCGCTCGCGCCGGCGGGCTAGCTCAAGGTCCCCTTCTGACGACAGTGCTCTACGTCCTTGAGGGGTTGGGCTCTCCCAGAGGAGTTTGCTTCTCTTCATGTGCATCAGGATGAGAATTGGGCTCTGGGGCAGGGGTCAAATCCTACCTGCTCCCCAGACTCCTGTCCCATGTGGCTCACCCACTGAAACAGTCTGGTACCTTAGAACCCAAAGCCGTGATCTAGATTCAAGCTGGCATCCACCTGTTGTTTGGGTCCTTGCATAGGCATCCCAGTTAGATCTTTTCTCCATTTCCACCCATTTCAGACATCCATCCAGAATTTACTGTTTGTGAGAATGTAAAGTTATTTATTTATGTTCTGGCATCCTGACAGTGTTTGTTTCCCACCAAGTCCCGGATGCCAAGTTCGTCAATCTGCAAGTTTTTTGGCCTTTCCCTCATCTGTAACCCCCCCCCCATCTGTGGTTGCCCTACTGCTTCCCAAGTACTTGTATTATTCCCCAAAGGTTCAACCGCAGCTTTTAACATCCTAACCTCCTTTTGCAGTGCTGGTCCTGAAGCAAGTTCACCCGCCTGTTGCGAGTCCTTGTCTGACTGCTCCCCACTATGATCAGTGGTGTGTCTGATGGGGATCAAAGTTTCCATCCCACTTTCTGGCCCTGTAGTATCCAGTGAAAATTGCAAACCTTCCCAAGGTGGGTCCGGGACCCACATCTCACTTTGGCTTGTGTCCAGCCTGCATCACAAGTGCTTCTTCCGAGACAAACTCACCTCCAGTGAAGCTTGATCTGGGAGCCCTAATTGTTTAGAAATCAATTGTCCTGTTGTCTCATCTGTAGCAATATCACTCTGAGCTTTAGCAGTAGTAGGAATATTAAAGTCTAACCTGCGGTTTGGAACTGTCATCGCAAGTTTTTTTTTTCCTCCATTTTCCGTTTATTCAAAGCAGTTTTCCTTTTTTCATATCTCTCTTCATCCTCAGCCAACATCATTAACAAGACTGTTCGGCTTTCATCAATATCCTTTTCCAGCCGAGTAGTGGCAGCTGCAATGTCTGTTGTTCCTGAGAAGCTATCTCTATCCTCCAACAGCAGGGGTGTAGTAAATATTGACTCATCCTCCTCCTTCTCCATTGAACTGTCAGTCATCCCCCTCCATAACAGGTTCTCTTCTTTGAAAAGGACAAAACAATTCTCCATCATCCTCCAACATCACATCCTCCTCTGTCTCCTCCAAATCCGCCATCTTGGAAAAGAACAAATTACTCACTTGTAGTAATCTTGTTTCTTCCAAAGGGATCCACTAATATTATTACTCTTGCAGTGCTCCCTTAAGCCAGCACTGCCCCAGAGGGAGAATAGAATGCTATTGTAATCAAGGAATGTTTAGCTTGTGCATAGATTTTCAAGCTGCCCAGTGTCAATTGCCTACATTCTAACTCGTATTTCTTAGAAGCCTGCAAAGAGGCTATAACAACATGTGAATCAGTGTTTAAAGTATACAAAAATAATGCCCAACTAGGCAAATAACATTAACCAAAGGACTAGTATGAACAAATGCCCTTTTTTTCTGAGGTCTGATATGCCTTTAGAAAAACCTAGTTAAGACATTACTAGAAGGTGCCAGCAGGTGGCATGCCACTCCAACTACACATCTTATCAGCTGTGGAGAGTATTTTCTTGTTACTGATTCTGAAAGGGAGGCAG
Source organism: Neoceratodus forsteri (assembly GCA_016271365.2). Classification (NCBI taxonomy): domain Eukaryota; kingdom Metazoa; phylum Chordata; order Ceratodontiformes; family Ceratodontidae; genus Neoceratodus; species Neoceratodus forsteri. The sequence goes on from JADMNL010000026.1 coordinate 258,076,493, forward strand.
GAATATTAGTGGATCCTTTTGGAAGAAACAAGATTACTACAGGTGAGTAATTTTTTTTCTCCTAACCCTGGGAATCCACTAATAATATTACTCTTGCAGACTATGAAGCAGTACCTCAAGGAGGGGGCCAGAATCCACTTAGGAAAAGTCTCTGCAAGACTGCTGTGCCAAATCTGGCAGCACTCCTGGATTGGGAGTCCAGGCTATAATGCTTAGTAAAGGTGTGGACTGACCTCCAGGTAGCTGCTTTACATATTTCCATTAGAGATGCCTCTAGCAGCTGCAGGTGGTAGCTGTGCCCTTGTACAGTGGGCCCTAAGACCAGAGGGAGGAACCTTGCCTGCCTGAGTAGCAAAACTGAATACACTCACTGGACTATCCATCAAGAGATCATTCTCTTTGAAGGTGGAGTACCTTTACCTACTTCCCCATAGGTGAGAAACAGTTGCTGTCTGTCCTGCCTATGATCTTTTGTATGAGTCATGTAATAACTCCGTGCTCTTTTACATCCAAGCTGTGCAATGTACACTCACCTGAGCTAGATGTTCAGTAAAGAAAACTGGCAATGTTATAGACTGGTTCAAATGGAAGTCAGAAACCACCTTGGGAGGAACTTACTGTTAGTTCTCTACACTGCCTTATCCCTGTGGAAAGAAACATAGCCCTTTTTCCACACAGAGGCCTGTAGCTCACCTATCCTTCTGGCAGAAGTGACTGCTACCAGACAAACTACCTTCCAGGTAAGAAATTTAAGCTCTGAAGATGCATAGGCTCAAAGGGCAGAAGCATAAGCTGGACAATACAAATATTATGTCCCATGCTGGCACTGGTTCCTGTGAGGGGAAACAAATGAGAGCCCTTTAAAGAATCTTTTGAATATAGGTTTTGATACTAAGGAGGTATCCTTTCTAGTTGAAAGGTGTGCTGAAACTGAAGCCAGGTGCACCTTGAGAGTTGAGTGTTGCAACCCCAGGAAGTGCAGGTGAGACAAATAATCAAGAAGGGTTGGGATCCTGGCCTGGGCTGGGACTATACCCTTGTCACTGCACCAAATGGAAAATCTTTTCCCTTTTGAGGCATACGTTTTCTTGGAAGGCTTCCTGTAACCCTTGAGGACTTCTAAAACTGGTTCAGAGAATTGGCAGTCTGCATATTCTAAGTCCTCAAGAGCCAGGCCTTGAGCTTGAGAGACCTGAGATTGGGGTACACTAACATCCCTTGAATGGAAGTCAGTAGATTGTACCTCTGAGGGAGGTGAATTGGTTTGCTCACAGACACTGAGAGCAGCAGGGAGTACCAAGGCTGTCTTGTCCAATCAGGGGCTACCAGAATCATCGAAGCTGGCTGTGACCCGAGTTTGATGAGCACCCTGAGTATCTGAGTAAAAGGAGGAAAGGCATAGAGGTACCCGTCTGTCCAATCCAAAATCAGGGCATCCATTGGAACTGTCCCTTCACTGGGGCGCTGCAGCAATGAAGAGGTAAGGGTGATTTTGGTGGAAGCAAAAGGTCTTTCTGTGGTCCCCACCTCCCGAATAGAGCATTCACCACTTGCTTGTTCAATGCCCATTCATGATGGGCCTTGTTTATCCTGCTCAAGGCATCCGCCAAGGTGTTGTCCTTGCCTGGCAGATGAATTGACTGTAAAGGGGCATTTAGAGAGTAAGCAAGGCTCCATATCTTCACTGCCCCTCTCTACACAGAGGAGTGGACTTTGTCCCTCCTTGTTTCTTGATATAATACATTGTTGTGGTAGTGTCTGTTCTGACTTGTACCACCTTTTCCTGTATGAGATGAGAGAAACCCTGAAGGGCCAGATAAACAGTTCTTAACTCCAGCGGGTTTATGTGCAGAAGTGAGTCTGCACTCTCCCAACTGCTGTGGCTGGTGTGATCCCCTAAGTGAGCACCCCAACTAAGCAGGGAAGCATCTGTTATGAGAACCAGGGAGGGAGACTCCTGCAGAAATGGAACCCCTTCCCTTAAGGTTACGATTCCCTCCAGCATTGGAGGGCCTGTAGTAACGTTTGTGTGACTGGTGCTGTCTTTGAGAGGGGGTCCCACCTTTGGCACCAATGTGCTCTGAGGTGGACCTGAATACAGTATCTCTCATCTGAAACCTGGTATTTATGACTGTGCTTGTTGCTGCAGCCATGTGCCCTAACAGTTAAACTGTTTTGCTGGCTTTGGCCTGCCCAGGGCAAATGAGTCTGCCAGAAGCTGAATGCTTTCTGCCCTCTCCTGAGGAAGAGAAGCTCTTCCCACTACTGTATTCAGTTCTGCACCTATGAACTGCAGACCCTGTGCTGGGGCCAAGACTGACTTTTTGGTATTGAGAAGGAATCACAGGGAAAGCAGCATATCCTGGGTTACCTGAAGGTGATCTGACACCTGTTGGTGGATTTTCCTATGATTAGACAATCAACCAGATACGGAAAAAGTGTGACACCCAGTCTTCTGAAGTGTGCCACTACTACTGCTATGCACCTGGTAAAGACCCTTGGTGCAGAGGTAAGGCCAAAGGGAAGTGTTGAGAACTGGTAGTGGCCTGAGGGGAGTCTGAATCTAAGATGCTTTCTGTGTGACTTCCTTATGGGAATATGGAAATATGCATCCTTTAGATCCAAGGAGGCTAGCCAATCCCCTTTTTGCAAAGTTGGCAAAATCATGGCCATTGTGACTATTTTGAACCTGGACTTTACCAGGTACCTGTTCAGCAGTCTGAGATCTAGTATAGGCCACCACTCCATTCTTTTTGTTGTTAGGAAATATCTGGAATAGAACCCTTGCCCTCTTTGGTTGTGGGGGATAGGCTCCACTGATTTTGCCAGCAGTAGGGCCTGTACCTACTGCTCCAGTAGTTTTTAAGGGAGAGACTTCCTTCTGCTTTTACCTGCTATGAGCAACCTATGAGGTAATTCTCGAACCATTTGGAGGATAGAGCATCCAGGCTGATGTATTGGAGGGATGTGAGGAGCAGGCTGTGATCGATGGTGTCAAAGACCTTGCTTAGGTCCAAAAATTCAGCACCGTCAAAGTTCCTATTGTCCAACTCATGCAGCCAGTCATTACTTTGGCTAAAGCTGAGATTGTGCTGTGAAGCCTGACTGAAATGGATTGAGCAAATTTACCGATGCCAGATAGTTCCTGAACTGGGTGTTCACAATTTATTCCAGCATTTAGAAGCTCTGAACGGAACTGCCACCGTCTTGGAGGGGGTGGACTGGTTGGAGCCCATGGACCCCCTCCTGTAGTTTTCTTTTAAGCCTCTCCCTGCATTTTTCCATAGTCGTAACAGGGAAAGACTTACAAATATCACACTTCATTGAAGTGCTGTTGCCCAAAGGCAGATCAAGCAAGATCATGCTTCGTCTGCCTTGGCAAACACACCACTGCACACGCTGCCAATTCTTGAACCCAGGGGGTCCTGTTTTCTTTAGGCTCGTCTGACATTATAGAAAACGGGAACCAGTAACTGACCAAAAAATAGACTTAACTGAAATATTTGCAGCTGGCTTCAATAGAATAACAGTTGGTTCAGGAACCGATAAAGTGGGGAAAAAAAAGATCGGTTCCGATCGGATCCAGAACCGAGAGACCACTGAGAACTGATAAACCTCGATTCAGAAGCGGTTAAAATGAAATAAAATTATGGAATAAAGTAACTGGAACTCTCTAAAAAAGGTTCTGATTTAAATAAAAAAAGGTCGGTTGCCCCTCGGTTCAAAGGAACTGTGAGGAACCGATAAACAAGTTTAAATTTAAAACAGAGGTATAAAACACTAAAGAACAATGACACTAGCAGTAATGAAAATAAAACAAAAATACTTACAGCAAATTTATGTACTACAGGAATCTGTCTTGATTGAGCGAGATCTCCAGGGCATCTGAACTTTGTAGCAGAGAGAAGAAATCTGAGATAGAATGTAGGCAGTTGACAGTGGGCAGTTTGAAAATAGATGTACAAGCTAAACATTCTATGATTAGCATACCATTCTTTTCTGTCTGGGGCAGTGCTGGCTTAAGGGAGCACTGCAAGAGTAGCAATATTCGTGGATTCCTGGGGCTTAGAGTAGGTGAATTTTCCCGGTGTCCTGGCCAAATTTTCCCCATTCACTAAAAATACCACCAACAGCTTAATCTGGTTCAAGGTTATTTGGCATTCATCTTGCATAGAAACACAGAATTTGATGGCAGATAAGGACCGATTGGCCCACCTAGTCTGCCTATTTCCCTACCTGATGGATAAGCTCAGATTCTAGTTAATCAACAGATTACCCCCTACTAGAATTGCTTTATGCTTGTCCCATGCATTCTTGAATTTTCCCACTGTTCCTGACTCCACAACCTCCTCAGGAAGGCTGTTCCATGCATCCACAACCCTATATGTTGGGGGGAAAAAAATACTTTCAAGCATTACCTCTGAGCCCCCGCCTATCTTCAAATTGTGCCCTCTTGTTCTTGCACTTATCTTCTGAAAGATGCTACCCTCTTGTACTTTAATTCCCTTGAGATACTTGAAAGTTTCCATCATGTCCCCCTTCCCTTCCTCAAGGGTGTACATATTAAGCTGCTTTAGTGTCACTTCATATGTCTTCTGGTGCAAACCCTGCACCATTTAGGGTGCCCTCCTCTGAACAGCCTTCTCTCTGTCTTTGCGGAGATGGGGTCTCTAGAACTGCACGCAGTACTCCAGATGGGGTCTCACCAACTGTCTATAGAGCGGGATAACAACTTCCTATTTACTACTGTTGATGCCTCTCCCTATGCATCCCAGTATCCCCCCAGCCCTCCTTACTGCCTTCTCACATTGCTTGCCCACCTTTAGGTCATCTGATATAATTACTCCTAGGCCTCTCTCGATTTTTGTTGTTGTTAACTACCCCCCATTGTGTACTTTTCCCCTGGGTTTTTGTTTCCCAGATGCATTACCTTGCACTTCTTTGCATTGAATCTGAGCTGCCACATATTTGACCATTTCTCCAACCTTGCCAAGTCCCTTTTCATCCTTTCCACCCCACCTTGTGTATCAACCGTTGTAGATCTTTGTGTCATCTGCAAAGAGACATATCTTTCCTTCCAGGTGCTCTCCAGTGTCACTTTTAAAGACATTAAAGAGACTGGCCCCAGTACCGAACCCTGCGGTACCTCTCTTAGTTACCCTCCGTTCTTCTCTGTGGACTCAGTTTACTATTACCCTTTGCGTCCTGTTGTCCAGCCAGTTTTTTATCCAGGCTACCACCTTGGGACCCACTCCAAGGCTGGCTAACTTGTATATTATCTTTAGTGTGGGACTGTGTCAAATGCCTTGCTAAAAATCTAGGTAGGCCATATCCACAGCCCCTTCCTGGTCTACTACTTTGGTCACCCAGTTAAAGAGATCTGTTAGGCTCATCTGACATGACCTTCCTGCTGTGAAACCATGCTGCCTTGGGTCCTGTGCCCCACTGGCCTCTAGGTACTCAACAGTTCTTTCTTTCAGAAGTGATTCCATCATTTTCCCTACCACTGAGGTCAAACTAACTGGTCTGTAGTTTCCTGCCTCTGCCCTGCTCCCACTTTTGTGAAGTGGAATCGCACTTGTCCTCCTCCAGTCCTCAGGTACCACCCCATCCTCCCATGATTTGTTAAAGAAAGTAGTCAGTGGTGTTACTAGTTCTACCCTTAGTTCTTTTAGAATTTTTGGGTGAATCCTATCAGGCTCCATTGCTTTGTCCACCCTCAATTTCAAGAGTTCTTTCAAAATTCTTTCTTCTGTGAATGGACTGGTATCGACCCCCCCAACCCCAATTCAGAGTTTCTTTTTTTGGTTTGGGTACCTCCCCCCCTTCCATTGTGAATACTGAGCAGAAATATTTGTTTACTATCCCTGCTTTTTGACTGTCACCATCTGCCCACATTCCCTCCCCTTTTAAGTCTCTATATTCCTCCCTCTGTCTTTCTTCACTCCCTAATATATCTATAAAATGTTTTATCCCCCTTAACAGAGTTGTCTATCTTTTCCTCAGTTTGTACCTTTGCTAGTCTTGACTGCCTTTCCTGCCTCCTTCTGCTTTAACTTATGAAGTTCTCTGTCCTGCTTCTTCTATGTTTCCTTATTTCCTGAATGCTATCCTTTTCTCCTTAACCTTCCCTTCCACCTGTTTTGAGAACCATAGTGTTTTTTTCCTTCATTTTGTTTTGTTGATTTGCTTTACACAAAGGCTTATTGCCTCTGCAGTGGCTGTTTTGATTGTTCCCCATTGTTCTTCCACCCTTCCTTCTTGCCGTTAGCTTGTGCTTTTCTGAGGCACATTCTCATTTTCCCAAAGTCTGCCTTCCTAAAGTCCAATACTCTTGTTTTTGTATGGCTTGATTTTATGGCTGTGTTTATTGTGAAACACACTGGTGGTCACTTGTTCCCAGATGGCTACCCACTTCTACATATGAGTGCCATTTTTCTTCCCCATTTGAGAGTACCAGGTCTAAGATTGCTCTCTCCTGAGTGGGTTCCAACACTAGCTGTCTGAGGCATGCCCCCTGTAGGGCATCAAGAATGACCCTGCTCTTGGATATGCCTGCAGCAAAGGTACTTCAGTTAACATCTGGCATATTCAGATCCCCCATCAATAATATCTCCTGTCTTTCTGCCATTTTAAGGATGCTTTCTAACATTTCCTTGTCCATTTCCTCCCCCTGATATGGGCGTCTGTACACAACCCCCTTGCGGATTGTGGTGACCTTTCCTGTCTCCAGGGTGACCCATAATGACTGAACTTCCTGTTTACTCTTTAGTTCTGTTGCTTTAATCCCTTCACTTATATAGAGCGCTACTTCTCCTCTTTTACCCACCCTGTCCCTCCTGTAGACTGTGTATACTGGTATGTTGACATCCCAATCATGGTTCTCTGTGTACCATGTTTCAGTGACTACCACAATATCCAGGCATCCCTCTTCCATTAAGGCCACTAGTTCAGGGAGCTTGTTTCACAGACTGGGGCATTGGTACTCATCACCTTCCATTTTTTTTTTTTTTTTTAAATGGCCTTGTCCCTTTTAGCCCCATCCCTGTCCTTACTGCCTTTTTCTGCATTTACCCCCGTCCTGCTCCCTACTGACTTCTCTACCTTGGTGTTTACCTCTCTAATGACTGTTTTGTGGGGGGAGGCTGGGATTTCCCTGCTCCTTTTCAGTTCCTCCCCTTGGCTAGTTTAAATGCTTGCCAATGAAGCATTTAAACCTATCACCTAGGATCCTGGTCCCCCGACAGATGCAGACCATCGCACCAGTATAGGCCTGCATCCCTCCAGCTGGCTCCCCAGTCCCCAGTGAAGCCAAAACCCTGCGTTCCACACCAGTTTTTCAACCATTCATTGAATCCCATGGTGCGGAATACCCAAGCATCATCCTTGCCATAGACAGGCAGCACTTTCAAGGTGGTTACTGTACATGCTACTTGTCTAAGGCCCCTCCCCAACTCTACAAACTCCTATTGCACCATTCTGTTCCCATTCACAGCCAGGTCATTTGTCCCTAGGTGGACAATGACATCCAGTTCCCTCCCTCATGCAGCTGCTCCCGTGATCCTGAGGATTCGCTTCCTATCCCTCCGAGCCATGGTGCCAGGCAGGCACCTTACCTCCCTATCCCCTTCCTCTCCCACTTCTACCCCCCTAATGATAGAGTCCCCCACCGGGAGTTATTTCCTTCGCCTGTTGGGTGTTGTGTCACCCTCCTGTGGGTCTCCTTTGTGGAGGTTCCCAGCATCCTCCTTGGTCTCCACTGCAGGTGTCTCTATAGAGGACCCACTCTCTGCCAGAACAGCATATGAATTGTGGAGAGGTACAGCTGGAGGGATGCACCTCTGTTCTACCACCCTCTCCCTCCCTGAGCCCAGCTTGGTCCAACTGCTCCTCTTTCTTGACAGCCTCTGAGGTAGTGGTGGTGGCCCTGGTGGTTCCTGGGTGGGGGAAGAGGTTTCACGAATCCTAGCTAGGTCAGCCTGGAGACGGGCAACCTCCTCCCTCAGACCAGAGAGGTGCCTGCAAACAGGGTAGCATCACAGCCTCCAGAATGTTTCCTGGAACACTGCTACCTCACAGCCATTGCACTGCACCACTCCCATCTTGACTTATTTTGTGTCCTCTCTCCTGTTGCTTTGTATGCTTACTGTCCCCTTCCTCTATGTATTTTTACATTTACTTTCCTACTGCCTATATGCCTTACAACTCTCGCCCTTCCTGTTCTGGGATAGGAACTTCCTGTAGTCTTCAGTAGTCGTCGTCTTCTTCCTTGCTTGGATTCAGACCTCCAGCAGCCGGGGGCTGTTTTTAAGGTTCCTTCAAGGTTGATTAAACTGTCTCAGTGATCCTTCCCTTCCTTCCTACTGCCAAACAGGAAGTTCCTGTTAGTAAAATCCAGTGGCTATAAAAATAGAACTGGCTTAGGGTGGGAAGGAGGGCAGTTAGTAAAAAAGCTGTAGTTCTAGACTGATGTTTCTTGCTCTGAAAGCAAAGTTCTCCTCTGTCAAAAGTAGCAGGAAGCTGTAATTGGAGACACCTGCTTTTGTGTTTCTAAGCCACACCCCCAATTAGATTCACCCTCTGCTCCTGACTCAGTAAATTAAGCTGATACAGCCCCCTTCTTCAGAGAAAGTTACGTTTTTTTTTTTTTGCTTGAATGAGACCCACTTTTTCTAATAAAATATCTGTTTGCTTAATCCAAACAGGCACTGACTCCTGCTGAGATAGAAGTGATTTATCAGTGAAAAGGCTGTAGCTCTAGACTTCTGTTTCTTGCTAGGAAAGCAAAGTTCTCCTCTGTCAAAAACAGCAGCTTCATTTAATTTTTATTGGTTATACTGTAAAGGCATGTGATCACTGCTGCCCGTTTACACAAGCGCCCGGTTACATACAAGAATCACAAGACATGGCATAGGCTTAAACATTTAACAAACAGTGAGAGTTAATAAAATGGTACATAAATTTAGGATAATATAGACTAAGGGGCAAACTATGAACTAGCCTTGGTGAATTAACAAATACATGGTGACATTAAGCATTCGGTGAGGGTTTAACACTAATATAATATAATAGTGAGAAACAAAACAATTTAAGTGCAATCTAAAAACTAGCCTAGGTGGATTAACAATACTGCAAGTGCTAGAAAGAGAAGTTAAGTGTCTGAGGTGGATAACCAGAGAATTGGGGAGGCAGAATGGAAACAGTTTAATCTGTATCCCCCTTCTCCGGGTCATGCCTGAAATAGGCAGAATTTGTCCAGTGTGCTTACCCAGTCAACAAAAACTAAATAAATAAAAAATGACATGGTTATATGCTGTTTGTATGATTGGGTCTGTCCCCCCATGTACAGAAGATTGCACTAGCACTCTGACCTCTAGGGTCAGCTTAATCCACCAGAGGGAGAGTCTGAAGGTAATGTGCACAACTGAGCAGGCTCACTACTTAAAACAACTGAGAGATATGTAAAAAGTTGAGAGATCACACTTGTAAATTTGCAACATAGATAACCCGGCTTCACAGGGGGATGCATAGCGTTGCAGTTTTCTGTTGCTAGGTGCTGCATTCTGCAGGTCGGGTGCACAGTCTGTCATGATCAGGTGTGTTACTGTGCGCTAGAGTCCCCCTTATTCAGCATAAAACAACTGCATAGGCTGCTCACTTTATCTCCAACAGCAGAGAAAGCAGGAGGTCATGACGCAACTAGCAGAAAACTTTAGTAAGCGACTTTGAAAGCCTCTATATTGAAACAACTAGCCATCGACCAAAACGATTTGGGGAAAGAGTTTAAAGTGGAAACTTTTTGCATGTTTTAACTTTTAGAAAGTACATAGAATGAACAGGAACAGTGAACAGGTATTTGTCCTTATATTAAAGAAGCTTATGGAGAATTATAATTGGTGGTTTTTACATCGAGAGAGGAATAATATGATTTATTTGACAAGTTTGCAGTGAAAGTCTAAGGACACACAGAAGCAAGTTCACAAGCAGTAAGTAAAAGCAGGAATTATTTTGTGCCGGTTGTAGAATTGAAATTAAAAACAGTGGAATTAACAGCACTTAAACTATGTTATCAACTTGCTATAGGAAAGTGAAGAAGGGCAAGGAAATCTGGTGAATGTTCGAAATGCATTTTAAAATAATTGGAGGTGTGGAAATGTTTGTTGTATATATTTTACTTTGTAGATGAGTGTTCACTGAAGGATAATCTGAAGTCTATTGGGACACTATCCGAATTTCAAAATAAGAAATATAAAAAACAATTATCTGGGTGATTGGGCTCATTATATACCAATCTGTGTGATTTATTGTGCCTTGATTGGTATTGGGCTACTCTCTCTAAACAAACTTGTTTCTGTATACCAAGGTTGGCTGGGCAGGACCCACTCTAGCAAATAAAAGGAGAACCGGTGCACTTTGGCTGCAGGAACATTCTAAAGTAGGGACTGACACAAAACTGTGTGGGACTATGTGTGCAAGCAGCCATCTTTAGTGCTTTGACCCTCTGTGGTAGCATATCATTAACTTAGGCACCCAAAATATAGCTGAAATGACTTATGGGAGAGGTGTAAACTAAATGTAGGTGCCAAAGACCCATTACCAATAGGTAATAATCAAAGGGCTGTGTGTATTAATATTTGGGACTGACAGCAGGATCTAACCAATCGGAAGTGTGGATTTTTGGCTGAAACCTCCGGGACTTGGGCAGTCAGATCTGGGCTCTGATCGAGTCAAGCAGGGCTCAGGCTGTGTTGGAGAGGCAGGAGGCCTTTTACAAGACTTAGATGATCAATCTGTCAATGGTCTGAGAATAGAAAAAGGGATTTTTGTTTGCTGAAAGATCTGTAATGTTGCAGGTTAACATCCAAAACATTTTGGTGAAAGTTCCTGGTGCCTCCTCCCCGCCCTAGTGAAACTCCAGGAGCACCTCGTGCTCTCTCAACTCTCCAGCTTCCTCTCGGAATCTAACTTCTTCACCCCCTTCCAGTCTGGATTTAGAAAGAACCACTCTATTACCACTTCCCTCCTACGACTCTCTGACACAGTCCTCTCTGGGATGGACAAAGGTCTCATTACTGCAGCCATCTTTGTCGACCTAGCGAAAGCTTTCGACACTGTCTCCCACCCCCTGCTGCTATCCAGCCTATCCATGCCTGCCGCCAGCGGGTTCAGAGCCTACCTGGAAGGGAGAACTCAATCCGTAAAAATTGCTGATTCCACCTCCCCTCCACTCCCAATAATTACTGATGTCCCCCAAGGCTCAATACTCGACCCTGTCCTTTTTTCCATCCTCCTAAATGACCTGGCTCAAACCTGCTCATCCACCTCAATTCGCATGTATGCAGATGACACCGTCCTCTTTTCCTCTGGCCGTCCCCCTGAGGAGGTTACTACCAGTCTTTACGCTGATTTCAACAAAGTTCAGCACTAGTTTAGCTCCCACCAACTCTCCCTTAATGACAAGAAGACAGTCTCCATGACCTTCGGCACTAGGCAGAGACTATCCAGGCTTACTACTCCCCTGAACTTCCACACCCTTGACGGGACTGTCCTTGAGGACTTGTCTACTTTTGATTACCTTGTTGTCTGACTTGACCGACATCTATTCTTCTCTCTTCATGTGGATGCTATGTGGAGGCGTAAACTCTCCATCTGCCTCCCTCTGACCAGAGCACTTCTCCTCCTTCTACTCCTAACAGGGAACATACATCCCAACCCAGGCCCTGCCCCTCCCACCCACCCACCCAGCCCACTGGTCTTCAAGTAGCCTCCATGAACATATGTAGCCTGCTGAAGAAATTTGGCTCCCTACAGTGCTGGGCCTTGGCTCATCAACCAGACATCATAGCCCTGGTTGAAACCTGGCTGTCCAAATCCACCCCTGACTCATTTGTTTCCCTCCCAGGCTATACCTTATACCGGGAGGACCGAGTAGGCAAACGAGGGGGAGGCTGTGCAATCTACACTAGGGACACAATACCTGGACACGCACTCCCCACCCCTGCCCTTATAAATGGGTCCCAGGCTCTTACCCTCAAACTCACCCCAGACCCCTCTAGGAGCCCTATCTCACCACAGTCTACGTTTCCCCAAAGAACCAGCACCCGGCCCTGGTATCTTTAACGGACTACCTGGCCACCCTCCACCATAAGGCGGAACAAATCGTAGTGGGGGACCTTAATGTAAATTGGCTCAGCACCTCCTCATCTGCGCTCAGAGACTCATTTGCCGCCCAAGATCTGATGCAACTCATCACCCAGCCCACGAGACTTAACCCTAAGAGAGGTACCAGCACCCTTCTGGATGTTGTTATAACTAACCTACCCCATAAAATCCAAAACATCCAGGTCCCCCCAGACTCCCTAAGTGACCACTCCCCTATCCTATTTCATTGGGCAATCCCCAATCCCAAACCCAAAGCCCAGACCACCCTCCGAAGGCGCCTCCGCCCTGGTGGGCTGAAAAAACTAGAAGTACTCCTCACCCAGATAAACTGGTCCCCCATTCAGCGTGCAACCGACATTGACACTGCCCTCGCCTTCTTCATTCACACCTTCAACATGGCCTGTGATCTCTTTGCACCCTTCACCAAAATCCGGTCCAAAAAACAGAACGCACCCTGGGTTAGCCCGGCCCTTCTACAATTACTTAGAAACCGGGATAACCTCTGGCACCTTGCCACTGAAACAGGTCGTCTGTCTGATAGGCAGGCCTACGATGCAGCCCGGAATAAGTGCTCATGGGCCATCAGGAAAGCCAAGGCAGACCATTACCAGGCCTCCCTTACCTCCTCCTGGGGCTCAGCCCAGACTTTCTGGGATAATATTAAGCAACTTAACTGTAAAGCTTGCTCTCCTGCCCCATCCCAGCTCACTAGAAATGGCACTACCTCCACCGAGCCTGCCACCATAGCTAACTGGTTCAACACCGCTTTCGCTGACCTTAGCTCAGTTCTCCCTAGTAATTTCTTTGACCCTCCCCCCAACCAACCTTCCCTGTCCTCCAGCACCCCAGCTTCCACCTGCGTAAGATTTCCACCCAGGAAGCCAGACCCATCCTAATCAAAGCTCTCAATGGCAACAATCCTGGCAGTGACTCACTGGACCCCAGCATCCTCAGGCTGGTGCTAGATGAAGTCCTTGCCCCACTCACCAGCCTAATTAACCAGTCACTCTGCCTGGGACAATTTCCCACAGCTTGGAAAACAGCCATTATCACACCTATTCATAAAGGGGGCGACAGGTCATCGGCCAACAACTACCGGCCAATCTCCATCCTCCCCCATCTCTAAAGCCCTGGAGAAAGTGGTGGCCATTCAAATCACTGATTATCTGGCTAAGCATAACATTTTATGCCCAGAGCAACATGGCTTCCGTGCTGGTCACAGTACCAGCACTGCCCTTATTGAATTCTCCAACTTTCTACACTCCTCCTTGGATACCAGCTCCCTAGCTGGTGCAGTGTTCATCGACCTCTCAAAGGCTTTTGACACCGTCTCCCATCCACTTCTGCTGAATGCACTCTGCCACACTGGTCTCTCAGCTGGCCCCCTAGCATGGTGCACTAGCTATCTTGACGCTCGATCTCAGTGTGTAAAAATTAATAGCACACTCTCCGATACCCGTCCATTCTCTCTGGGTCCCCAAGGCTCCATCCTGGGCCCCTTCTCTTCTCGCTCTATCTGAACACCCTGCCCAGTGCATGCCCTGGCAAAATTCTACTGTATACAGCGGCGCTGTCCTTTTGCCACCCACCGCAATCCCATCTCCCTCAGGACTCCCTACAGCAGTCTTTCAACAGTGCCGAGGCTTGGTTTAGGGGCGCAGACTACGTCATCAATCTTAATAAAACCAAAGCTATGCTGTTTTCCCACCCCAAAACAGAGCTAGCAACCACCCACTCTATATCCTTCCAAGTACCGATCAGCCACTGGAACAAGTCTGCTCCTACAAATACCTTGGGGTTACCTTGGCTCAGCCCTCACATTTCACAACCACTCGACGCCCTAACATCCGCCACTAACACATGGCTTGCATCCTCTTCCATCCATAGAACCTGCCTTCCCCAAATGCTCTCCGGCTCGCTGTTACATCATCCGTTCTGTCCCTTGTAGACTATGGTCTACCAGTATATAGTGCTGCCGACACCACTGCACTCAACAAAATTCACTTAACCCTGAATAAAGCCTGCAGATTGATTACTGGTGCTCCCAGGCTCACACACCTGTCAGCTGTATGTCGAGGCTAACCTGCTTACCCTGGATGAACGGCTCCGATACCAAACCTGTCTCCTAACAAAAAAAACCCTACTTGGGCTCTCCCCCCCTGGGGTAACGGCATCCGTCCACCAGAGCCCTCCCACTATTGCAACACGGTCTTCCTACAAGACCACCCTAATGGTCCCCAGATCAAGAACCAGCCGTTGCCAGAGGTCCTTCTGCTATAGAGCCCCAACCTGGTTTAACTCTCTCCCTGCCCCCATCACCAATGCCACCACCATCTCCAAGTTCAAAACCACCCTTGGAACCACATCATCAGCACTAGTAACTGCTCCTGTCTCTGAAAGTAGCCTCCACCTCTGCTTCTCTTGACAAGCGCCCTCCGGGCAGCTCTCCACCTAGCCATCCCACCACCACTTCCCTGTACACGTGTCTATGTTTAACCTGGCCAGTGCCAGCTGTTTCAGTGTTTACCAACTAGATTGCTCACTTGATACCAACTTGGTAACACCTGTTATCAATTACATGTACCCTGTAACCTAATTGTATTTGTCTGACCACAGTGTGATGTGGCGCCTCTGTTGAACACCTATTGTTTTGCAAATCTATGCTATGTAACCAAAAACACAATGTATGTCTTTATGTGATGAAGTACCTTTGGAAACGAGCCTCTGGCTCAAAGGTTGTAAACTGATTCTTACAAATAAATAAATAAATCCTGAAAAAACTGCGCCCTAAGCTCGGCGCTCTACAGAAACCACAGTTGCCTCCCCCTACTGTTGAGACGTGAAATTATGCAGAAAATTTTATCTACGTTCGACTACTGTGATGTAGTGTATAGTGCCACTTTTAAGTCTTCTCTATCCAGACTGGACCCCTTCTTCAACACTTTTTGCTGCTTTGCCCTCAGTGCCCCCCCTCGCACCCACCACTGCGAGCTTTACTATGCGCTGGCCTTCCCCTCCTTCGACAGCCGGCACCTACTCCATTGTGCTACATTTGCTTCCAACCTCTGGCTCTGATCCCTTCCACCCTACCTCACCTCCTCCTTATCTCCCACCCCAACCCCCTCTCATGCCCTTAGATCTACTGACTCCCGGCTGTTGGTAATCCCTCACCGCTGGACCACTGCTGGCCAGTCGGCCTTCTGCTACCTCCCGAGGCTCTGGAACGACCTGCCAGCACAAATCCATCACTCCTCCTCTAGGCATTCCATCTCCTCTGCCCTGACAAACTACTGCGCAATAAACTGCCAGTGTTGCTGACACCCTTCCCCTCCCCTCCTCCTCTTGTCTTACATTCTCCCTCCCCCATATTCAGCCTGCTCCACTGCCTTATCCTATCTATCAATCAATCAATCAAATCTTTATTTATTCAGGCGATCATCATTGAGTAAGGCTCATTTACAAGATGGACCTGATAAGGTCAAGGTTCGAAGTTGGTGCACAGCAATTACATCATACTTATAGACGGTTATACATACAGAAACAAGAAAATGTTATTTATAACACAATAATATACAGAGAATTCACATGTTAAAAGCTTGGCAAGAGAAAGTTAAACTAACATCTACAATATGTACAATACATATATATCACAATGAGAGCCATGACAGTCACTCACATAATGAGTACAAGGATGGTGAAGGGAATATTGGGTGCCATATACTGGCGGTGTCTGGCTGGAAGGAATATGCCATATGTGATTGGAATAAGGTTTTGTGGGATGACTATTCTATCTCTAGCTGTAGCAACTGCATTTCTCTGTGAAGAAGGCTGTACAGTGCTGCTTGAAGGATGTAAATGGAATGACAATGGACAGTTTTAGGGATTTTTGTAGGGTGTTCCATGCTATGGCTAGAGAGTAGCTGATTGCTGCCCTCCCTATTTTGGTGTTGACTTTGGGCAGTTTGAGCAGGATGATATTGTTGCTTCTTAGGGCATAGGGAGCTGGGAGTGGTCAGTTGAAGCAGTCAGGATATAGCTTGGGAGTTTTTGATAAAGCTCTGTAGATCCATAGAGCTGCATTTCTGCTCCTCGGACATGAAGGAAACCCATCCAACTGAATCATAGAGAGAACAATGGTGAGTATTATATGGCAGGTCTGTAATGAACCTTATTGCTCTATGGTATAAGGTATCCAACTTTTGAAGGTAGAGGTGGAGCAGTGACTATAGAGGAAGTCTGCGTAGTCAATGACTGATAGAAAGATGGCCTGGACTAATCTCATCTTTGTATCTCTATTAAGGAAGGGTTTTAATCTGTAGAGGAGGCCAAGCCTTAGGTGAAGCTTTTTCAGCAGTTGTTCTAGATGCTGAGTAAAGTCAAGTCTGTTGTCAATCCACTCACCTAGGTATTTGAAATTTTCAACATACTCCAGATTTTCTCCAAGTATAATGCATATCTGGGGGAGACTGATTGAAGAGGATGTGTTGGTGGAGTTTTGGGTTGTGAACATCATTGCTTTGGTTTTCTTTGCATTTAGCAGAAGCTTTTTCTCGAGAAGCTGATGTTGTAACAGGGAGAATTCTGCTTGTAGGATTTCATGAGCAACTTTAGGTGAAGGGTTGCTGACATACAGTACAGTGTCATCAGCAAAGAGATGTACTGAGGACTTGGTAAGGGTTGAATCAATTTTATTTATATAAATGGCAAAAGGATAGGACCCAGAATAGAGGCCTTGGGGACTCCTCTTGACAGTGGTCTTAATGGGAGAGGTCACCTTCAGCTTTTACCTGCTGTGATCTACGGAGAGGTAGCATCTGAACCACTTAGGGAGGATGGATCTAGGCCAATGGAGTGTAGGGATGAGAGTAGCAGTTCATGGTCCACAGTGTCGAATGCTTTGCTCAGGTCCAGGAATACTGCACAGACATTGTTCTTTTATCCAGTTCGGTTTGCCAATCATTGGTGACCTTGGCTAATGCAGTGATAGTGCTATGTTTGGCCCTGAATCCAGATTGAGCTGGATTTAATAGATTAACATTGTCAGATATTCCTTAACTGAATACTCACCAATTTCTCAGCATCTTGGATAACACAGGTAGGATGGAAATGGGCCTGTAGTTAAGATCCATAGGGTCCCCTGATTTTAGAAGGGGACCACTTGAGCTGTCTTCCACAGTGTGGAATAGAGCCAGAGTTTAGGGAAAGGTTAAAGAGGTGAGTTAGGGGACTGCAAGCACATGACACGCAATCTTTAGAAAGAATGGGTCCAGAAGATCTGCTCCTGCACTTTTTGGTATCTAGATGCCATAATAGATCCTCAACTTGTTACAACAGTATAGGTTTGAAGCTAAAGGAGAGTCAACTCTTTGTTCACCAGTATAGTGGAGCTTAAATGATCCCTTAATAGGTTAGCTGGGGAGGAGTCAAAGGCAAGGCCAGCTGTTGTGAAGTGGTTGTTGAATGCATCCAGGATTTCCAATGTGCCAGTAATGGGGCCATAGTTACTGTGTAAATGGGTTGGAAGGGGGGTTGTTAACATCCTGGCCCATCATACCCTTGACGGTGCCCCAAAATCTAGCAGTATTATGGTAGGAGGAGTCGAGCTGGGCCAGGTAGTAGGCAGCCTTTGCATCCCTAACTTTCCTAGTGCATTTATTCCTGGCTTTCCTAAAGATCATCCAGTCCATGATATTCTTAGTTTTTCTTGCTACTTTCCAAAGTTTATCTCTCTCCAGCAGTGCAGCTTTGAGGTCAGCTGAAAACCAGCGACAGGATTTGTTTTTTATTCGGATACTAGAGATTGGGGCATGGGTGTTAAGGGCATTTAATATAATGCTATTTAGCACCTGCTGAGCTTTTTTCTACAGAATGTGCAAGATAGAACTTTTGCCAGTGTGGAGAGTAGGCTAGATCATGCAGATATCCTTCAATATTGATGTTTTTCTTGGATCTCCTCATGAGGAATTTTGCAGGATCTGTTTTAATGCTGTTGGATCTTACCCCTGCGATGGGGCAGTGGTCACTTATGTCGCATAGGAGCACTCCAGCGTGTGTGAATAGATGTGGTTTACTCACTAGTATGATGTCAAGTAGAGTACTGTTACTACTATTCCTTGCATTTAGCCTTGTTGGTTCATTAATTAACTGTGTGAGCCCATAGGTGTCACAGAATGATACCAGAGGTATAGCTGCCTGGGTGAGCCAGTTGAAATTCGGGTCCCCTATGATAATGACTTCTTCAGTACAGGACTTGACCAGGTTTCCCAGGTGGGATAAGAGCTTGTGTTCAGCAGAGGGGGGGTCTGTAGCATCCAATTAAATGGAAAGCTGCTGTATTGGGGAGAGAGACTTTTAGAGATAGACACTCAAATTCCTTTGGCATAGATGTTGCAGCAGTACAGGATACAACTATCCTAGATCCCATGCGGCCTGACCAGCGGCTTTAGCTATGGCTATAAATACTGGCATATATCCACCAACCACTGTACTTACCCCCTACTGCACTTCTAGCCTCGATTCTCTGTCTACAGTGTTACCGTAGATTAGTAGCCGACAGGTATGTAGTTAGATTTTACACCCTTTGTCATTACAATTCCTTGTACAATTTTTTTCTCACTCCATGTAACAATGTGTTTAATTTCTTGTTGCAATATTTCCTATGTTGCTCCTACTTTGTTTCCGAGGTGTTCTACTTATGTTCTGATGTGTAATTCATTTGTGTACTTCGTTTCCATGTACAAATGTATACTGTTGCTCTCCTCTGTAAACTCCCCCCCTTCCAGGTTGCACCGTGAGACGAGCATCTTTTTTTCTCAGTGTGCCTTTCCTAGTGAAACATTTCAATAAATAAAATCCACCAACTAGCAGTCCTTTTTACGCCCCTCCTAGGATGAAAATCAGGAAATCCTGCTGAAGAAAGGTCTCGCCACTTCACTTGGCAAGCTGGGGATTACCAAACTAGGGTGAAAAATCCAGAGCCCTAGACTCTGAGTCCACTGGCAGAGCAGCTGTCATTCCTACACTCTGACTCCAAACTCCATCTTTGTCTCTCTCCAACTGCTGTTCCCAACATTCTTTCTCCCACCTCAACAGCTGGCACAAGGGCTATGCTGCTGTGAGAGTTGCAAATGAGCTCATCACTTCAATCTCGGCTGGAGTCAAGTAAACAGAAGAGTGGGCAGATGAAAAACCATTTAACTAGTTAATTTACCAGCTGCCTCTCCATGCCTAGCACTGTTACTGGGGGGATTCTAGTTACCTGAAGGGATTGAGTGGTTACATATGGCATCTAACAGGCCTGCGTTAAGTCTGGGTACCCAGCTAGGACTGTCGGAACATAGGGGGTTTGCACTGGTACCAGTGGGGGTGGGCATTGTGTGTGTTCTTGCTTATGGGCCCTGTTAACTCCTTTAACCTGTTTTCTCCTTAACAGCAATCCTGTGTCTTGGTACCCCCTTCCCTAGCCCTCCCCCTAAAATAAAGCTGGGTTTTGTTTGTTGCAGTTCCTGTGTTGTGGGCATTTTAGTGGTATTAGTTGTCAAATATAAGTGTTTTACGGTATTGGTGAACACTGTGGTATCGTGTGTGTGTGTGTGTGTGTGTGTGTGTGTGTGTGTGTGGTGTGGGTATATACAGCATCCCAGGGGATTGTACCAATCTACATTTGCAGTCTTGCCGATAACATCCTGCACCAGCTACAAACTGCTCTTTTAAAATTTATTTAAATCTCTGATTTAACACCTTTGAGCTAGACGCTCTTTTACATAGGTTCCACGTCAGCAGGTTT
Source organism: Neoceratodus forsteri (assembly GCA_016271365.2). Lineage (NCBI taxonomy): Eukaryota > Metazoa > Chordata > Ceratodontiformes > Ceratodontidae > Neoceratodus > Neoceratodus forsteri. The sequence continues at coordinate 258,096,441 of JADMNL010000026.1, forward strand.
ACATATAGGTTTTAGCAACAGAGCAAGAAATAAACTGTAAACATAAGCAGGAACAGGCAGTCAAGGTAACGGGCGTTGTACAATGTATGCCAGGCAATAACAATGTACATACTGAGATGAAGACTAATAACAGACAGAGTCAAGTGGCCAAGGAGGCATTGTCAAACCTAGGCAGGTAGGCAGGGTGATGTAGGTAGGGAGAGAGAGAGAGAGGAAGATATGTGCGGTGAGAGTGGTTGAATATTTGTTATAAGAATAACCTGTCAACTTAGGACATAGATGCGTGGCAACCTTGTAGGCTTTGTCAAAACATTTGACAGTAAGTGTGTGTGTGTGTGGGGGGGGGGGAGATTAGCTAGAGAGGGGTAATTAAGTTCAGTGTGTAAGGGAAGGAAGGCCAGAGTTCCTAAAACGGGCAGCTTCAAGAGTGCTGATGAGGTCAGCATAGTCAAAAATAGAGGCATGAAGATGTGGATGAATTGGGTAAATTAGCGGATAAAATTTCAAGTGTTATTTGCCATGAGATATTGATATAGCTTATATTTGAAAGGGCCCGGCTTAGTAACCCAAAAGACATCAATGTGGAGTGAGTTAATCCACTATGGGGCTCTTCCACCTGAGGATCCAGCCTGCTGTGTGCAGTAAGACTGTTTCCTCACACTGTATCCTGACCGCTTTGCTGAGGGAGCTTGGCGGTGAGCCGGTGAACAGCACTTTAAAACACCCTTGTTGCACCACAGCATGTGCGTGTTGCACAAGCGCTACTGTCATAATTTTGTAATCTTACACAGTGTACCTAACACTTGGAATTTGCCCACGTACTACTAATTTATATTGTATTTACCTGTTTTTAACCATGTTTTGTTTTATTATTTATTGTGGGTTTTTGTTTGGCCTGGTTTTAAATTGCGACAGCACTTGTAGTATAGCACCATTTTCAGACAGTAAGAAGTCTAATCTATTTCTCCCAAATGCTTATGTATACTTATTCGCAAATACAAGGGCTGTGTGGAGGGGGTTAAGGGATAACAGATGGACCAGACACTGAACTTCAAGTTCAGCACACAATCTGTGCGATGTTTATTCAAAATATAAGAAATAACCTTCAGCAATGGCATATTCCTTCTTGAGTACATTAGTTTGCAGCAACAGACTATGAATGTCCTTTCTCTGCACTTGGCCAACTCCTACTGACACTGATCTAACCACTTTTCAGTGAAAACCCTTTATACCTATGTGGGCCGGTTTGCTTGGGTAGTGAGGGCGCAAAAAAAAACAAAACTGCTAAAAACAAAGAACCTCAGTGGAGAAACACTGAAACATGGGTTACCCCAAAGGGCACTGGCAACAAATCAAGTTCAAAAGAAATACATCATACATACGTCCATAATGCAAAGCATCATGGGATGTCCACAAATCACCATGACATTTTATACTTGTTCAGTTTATAGCAGTTTACATGAATTTTAAATAGTACAACTAACATAATGTTTATAATAGTCACCTAGTGCTTTTTACCATTATTAAAAACACCTAGTGCCATGGTATTTTCAACATTTACAGGTTTCATAAACATAAGGTATATAGATCAAGGTATTTTATGACATAGTGCTATTACATACTAAATCCAACAACAATAAACACAACCTGTTTTGCATACATTTGGAGGTCACCACAATATCCTCCCTGTATGAGGACCCGAGAGGGAAAAGGAAAATTAGAGGACACAAAGGGAATGGGTGCCCATAGGTGGCCAACCTTATGGACTAGAAATTGTAAAGGATAGATTAGGCTAAGAAAAATAGAAGAACTGTTGCAACAGATTTAAGAAAAGGTCGGTCCTTGAGTGGCAAGAGCTCCCTGTCACAGGCTGCCTCAGTTGGGGATAGATTAAAGCAAATCACTCTGTTACAACAGCAGACCTTGAATTTAAAAAAAAAAAAGACTCGTGGTCTATTGCTATATCTTAAACCTAAAAAGATGTTCTAAATGCTACTTTCATCGGGCAATGTTAATTCAAACCCAGGACCTGCTGTGAACCACAATCATTTTTGTATGCAGGAATTTAGTGAGCACTCAGGTTTGGGATTGGTGCATCTTAATGTGAGGCGCTTGTTACCCCAAATTAATTATATTCTCACATGAATGCACAACTCCAACCCTGATGCATTTGTTTTGTTGGAAACTTGGGTTAAATAAAATATTGGACTCTGATGTACACATAGATGGTTATAATATATACAGGCAGGATCGGTCTACTAAGGGCAGTTCATTTGAAAAATAAGTTTCTGGTACTCTTCAACTGGCGAAGTACTTTCCTAAGAAATTTGACATTATCATTATAAAAATATGTGGCTCTCTATCTTTAGTTTCAATCTAGCAGCATGTTATAGATCTCCTTCCACTCCCCCTGAAGTCCTACAATTATTTGGAACTATGCTTGCTCCTTTTATTGGCCAGGAATCAGTAATAGCTGATTTGAACTGAAATATGCTGAAACCTACCACTCCTTTATTGATCAGTTTACGGCGTTGAATGTTACGCAGATTGTTGATATGCCAACTCGCCCTAATAACATTTCTAAAGACAGATACTCTGGATTTAATTTTAACTACTACCTCTCAGATTCATTCATTCAGTTTTGGATGCAGATATTAGTAATGTTATGTAGCTTGCATCCGTCGCCAACTTAAATCCTGTAATTTGGCTTGTGTTGTAATTTCTCAGAATTTCTCTAAATTTTGTGAGCAGGCTTTTCTATTTGATCTTCTCAAGGTGAATTAGTCTCTAATTTTCTGTTGTCCTGACATTCACCTAACATGGAAGTATTTTAAAAAAATATCTTGGAGGTAGCCAATAGACATGCCCCTCTAACTAAAATAACTAGGTCGCATCCTGGACCTTGGTTTAATAGACATCTAAAAAATATCTTGCTGACAAAGGTCTACTCTGGAGAAAAGCTAGAATTTCTAAAGAACCAAGGGATATGCAGATTTATAGAACATTTAGAAATAAGTGTACTCGTGAAATTAGATTAGCCAAGAGTAATTTTTATAATCAACATTTTCAAAATGCATCTAGCAATAATAGAAAGGTCTGGGATGGAATAAGGCAAAATGCAGTGTAGGACTCCTACACAGTCTTTACCTAAAATATTAAACTATAAGGATGTGCTTATCTGCAAGCCTTTAGAACTAGTTAAAGCAAAGCTTTTAATGAACACATTTTGGAAGCAGGGAATATATTTGATAAAACATAGAAACATAGAATTTGACGGCAGATAAGGACTGCTTATCCCACCTAGTCTGCCCATTTTCCTACCTAACAGATAAGCTGCAGATCCTAGTTAACCAACAGCTTACTTCTTCCTATCCCTGACTAGGACTGCCTTATATCTGTCCCATGCATTTGTGAATTCCCCCACTGTTCTTGACCCCACAACCTCCTCAGGGAGGCTGTTCCATGCATCCACAACCCTCTATGTGCAAAAATACTTCCTCACATTACCTCTGAGCCGTTCCCCCTCTATCTTCACATTGTGCCCTCTTGTTCTTGCACATCTTCTTCTGAAAGAGGCTACCCTCTTGGACTTTGTTGATTCCCTTGAGGTACTTGAAAGTTTCTATCGTGTCCCCTCTCTCCCTTCTTTCCTCAAGGGTATAGATATTTAGCTCCTTTAGTCTTTCTTCGCATGTCTTCTGGTGCAGGCTCTGCATCATTTTGGTTGCGCTCCTCTGGACAGCCTCCACTCTGTCTTTGTGGAGATGGAGTCTCCAGAACTGCACACAGTACTCCAGATGGGGTCTCACCAACTGTCTGTACATAGGGATAACAACTTCCTGTTTTCTACTATTTATGCCTCTTCCTATGCATCCCAGTATCCCCCCCAGCCTTCCTTACTGCCTTCTCACATTGCTTGCCTGCCTTTAGGTCATCTGATATAATTACCCCCAGGTCGCTTTCCATTTTTACTGTTGTCAGTATCTCACCCCCCATTGTGTACTCTTCCCCTGGGTTTTTGTTTCCCATGTGCATTACCTTGCATTTCTTTGCATTGAATCTGAGCTGCCATACATTTGACCATTCCTCCAACCTTGCCAAGTCACTTCTCATCCTTTCCACTACATCCGGTGCATCAACCCTGTCGTAGATCTTTGTGTCTGCAAAAAGACATACTTTTCCTTCCAGTTCCTCTGCAATGTCACTTATAAAGACATTAAAAAGGACCGGTCCCAGTACTGAACCCTGCGGTACCCCGCTAGTAACCCTCTTTTCTTCACTGTAGACTCCATTTACTACTACCCTTTGCGTCCTGTTGTCTAGCCAATTTTTTGTCCAGGCTACCACCTTGGGACCCACTCCAAGGCTGGCTAATTTGTGTATTAATCTTTTGTGTGGGACTGTATAGGTAGGCCATGTCCACAGCCCCTCCCTGGTCTACTACTTTGGTCACCCAGTCAAAGAAATCTATTGGATTAGTCTGACACAACCTTCTCATCGTGAATCCATGCTGCCTTGGGTCCTGTGCCCCACTGGCCTCTAGGTACTCAACAGTTCTTTCCTTCAGAAGTGATTCCATCATTTTCCCTACCACTGAGGTCAAACTAACTGGTCTGTAGTTTCCTGCCTCTGCCCTGCTCCCACTTTTGTGAAGAGGAATCACATCTGCCCTCCTCCAGTCCTCGGGTACCACCCCATCCTCCCATGATTTGTTAGAGAGTAGTCAGCGGTGTCACTGGTTCTACCCTTACTACTTTTAGAATTCTTGGGTGAATCCCATTAGGCCCCATTGCTTTGTCCACCTTTAATTTTATTAGTTCTTTCAGAACCCTTTCTTCTGTAAATGGACTAGTATCGACCCCTGTCTTCAGAGCGTTTCTCTTATTTGGTTTAGGTACCTCCCCCTCCTCTTCCTTTGTGAATACTGATCAGACATATTCGTTCAGTATCCCTGCTTTTTCAATGTCACCCTCTCCCCACATTCCCTCCCCTTTATTAAGCCTCAGTATCCCTCCTTTTGTCTTTCTTCACTCCCTAATGTACCTATAAAAGGTCTTATCCCCTTTCTTAACAGAATTGGCTATCCTTTCCTCAGTTTGGGCCTTTGCTATTCTGACTGCCTTCCCAGCCTCTTTCTGCTTTAACTGATAAAGTTCTCTGTCCTGCTCCTTCTGTGTTTCCTTATTTCCTGAATGCTATCCTTTTCTCCTTAACCTTCCCTTCCACCTCTTTTGAGAACCATAGCGTTTTTTTCCCTTTGTGTTTTGTTGATTTGCTTTACACAAAGGCTTGTTGCCTCTGTGATGGCTGTTTTGATTACTCCCCATTGTTCCTCCACCCTTCCTTCTTGCCTGTTTGCTAGTGCCTTTCTGAGGCACTCTCTCATTTTCCCAAAGTCTGCCCTCCTAAAGTCCAATACTCTTGCTTTTGTATGGCTTGGATGTATGGCTGTGTTTATCATGTACCACACTGTTTGGTGGTCGCTTGTTCCCAGATGGCTACCCACTTCTAAATCTGAGATTCTTTCTCTGTCCCCATTTGAGAGTACCAGGTCTAAGATTGCTCCCTCCCGAGTGGGTTCCAATACTAGCTGTCTGAGGCATGCCCCCTGTAGGGCATCAAGAATGACCCCGCTCTTGGATGTGCCTGCAGCAAAGGATCTTCCTTTCGAGACACAGCTCTTGCAGCAGGTTACACCATTGGGACTGAAGCCGGCAGGCGTCAGGACCCCACGGAAAAATTCTAGCTAGCTATCTTCAGCGGGACTGCCCCCTCGGCGTCGGGTCCCGCCTCCCACAGGCTTAGTACATAAGGGGGCGGTCCCGCCAGATTCTCCAGTTCTTTCCCGCCATCGACTTGCATGTCTCGACCCTTCAGTTCAGTTTCTAGCACACGACGCGTGGTAAAGTGTTTTCCTACGGGAAATTGCCTTCTACAATCAGTTTCTTCTCTGATGTCCCCACGACCTCCGGGTCACCCTCAAGTGTGCCTGTGGAAGCAGAGATCCCTTTCAAGGATCCGTACCAGCCTGTGTCCGGTGCCTAGGCCCAGACCACGACACCCGTCCTGCACCTTTGCCAGGGTTTCAACAGCAGAACCTGGATCTGTCGCAGGAAGGCCCTACAGGCATTCCTGCTAGAGGGAGCAACTCAAGACCATGGCTTCCAAGGGGATTCTTCGCAGAAGGCCCGCAAGCATGCTGAGAAGCATGGAGAAGGCCCTTCCAGGTCCCGTCCTAGGGCCTCCGACTGCAGCTCTGGCTCCAGGTCCGACCGCTCTCCTTCCCGGGCCAGCTCTCAGCCTCCCCCCGCTGCGGTGAGAAAGTCTTCATCCTCTTCTCAGGCCAAGACTCCCAGGCCTTCCTCGTCCTCCAAGGCACTGGCTAAGTCGGGGGATCGCCACCATCACCACAAGTCGGGTTCCCGCCATTCTGAACCCGACGTCAGGTCTGCTTCCTTGCCTCCTTGCAAAACCAAGGAGCTCACCTCACTCAAGAGGCCGCAGGACCCGACGCCGGTTTGTCCGACGTCGGCCTCTCGCTACAGGTCCCCAGCACCGCTGCCTGCCAGAAGACTGCCGCCGCCAGGCCTATTTCATCACCGGATCGCCGTAGGGGGGGACCAGCACCCGCCTCCAATTGAGAAGAGGACTCTCGACGCCTCGAACCCGACGCCGGTCAGGAGACCAACACTGAGGAGGAGTTAACCCAGCCCGAGGACCAGACGGGCGACCTTGATCCTGTTGAGATCCCAGGGAACCCTCGCCGCAACTCTCGCTCCCTGTGGAGCTGACGCCGGGTCCCGATGACCGTCCACCGGCGCCCGGACCGTCGTCTGGCCTTTCCTTTTCAGAGTTGAAGGAGCTTTTCACTTACTGGTGGGATACCATCAAAAAGGACATGGTCCCCACTCCACCTCTGCTTCCTCCTCCTCCTCCTACACTGGTTGCTCCTCCGGTTCCTGCGCCCCCATCTCCGTCTGGGTCTGCAGGCCCGTTACCTCCTCCCCGGGAGCCCAGGACCCCTCCAAGGGGGAGACTCGATAAAAGGAGACCTCCGTCCAGATCCTCTTCTAGGTCACCCAGTCCCAAGAGACCCAGAAGGCACCGCCGCTCGCCTCGATGGAGAGACACGGGATCAGAGTTTTCTACATCCATCCCATCTCCCTCTCCATCCCTTCTCCGGACCCACGTGGAGCTGCCAAGTCTCCTCCGGATGACCCTTCGCCCGGATATCATGGAGACACATCCAGGAGAACATGGGATGGGATGCGGAAGAGTTAGACCTAAAGGCTGCGCTCGCAAGTATCTTCGGCAGAAGGGACCCAGCCTGTGGTGGTGCCGCCTTTGGTAGACACTTCTGTGATCGCCACCAAGGCAGCGTGGAAGTGTCACTACGCCCGTGATGCCGAGAAAAGCTGACCGCTTGTAGCCAAGGCTCCAAAGAAGACTCAGTACTTGACCCAGCAGACTCTCTGGTCACAACAGCCTCTCATGACGGTCCCAGAGACCGCAACATCTGAGCACCCTGCCACCGGACCCAGAGTCCAAGCAGCTGGACTTCATGGGTAGGCGCACGTATGCTTCCGCTACCTGCGCCATCAGATCCCTGAATTATTTGACCCACATGGTGCAGTTCCAAAATGCCCTGTGGGAGCAGGGTCTGGATGCGGCTGAGAAATTGCCGGATGGTGAGCAGAAGGAGGAGATGTTGCAGCTCCTCCGTATGGGTTCGGACGTGGGAACCCAGGTGCTACAAGTCGCGTACGACTCCGCGGACTCCTCGGCCCGAGCAGCAGCTTCAGGCGTATGCCTCCGGAGGCACTCTTGGCTCCGTGTCTCCGTTTTACCTCGGACGTCAGAAAAACATCATGGACGCCCCATTCGAGGGAGAAGTTTTGTTTGGTAAACCCTCAGAGAAGATAATTATCAAACTCCAAGAGGCCGGGAAGGCGGTGAGGTCGGTTCAGGCCATGTACCGACCCAACCTTAGTTCCTTTCGTAGGAACCAAAGCCGATCTTCGTGGACTGACGCAGAGACAACAGTCCCGCTCCGGTTTTCACAGAGCCCAGGGAAAACAACCCGCAGGTCGGAGCCAGCGCACTCCTAAGCTGGTCCAGCCAGCGGGACCTCAACCGCCACAGCCTGACTCTTCCCGCCCCGCCTCAGGATCAACAGGACGCATGGTTGGAGTCGATTACGACTTCCTGCCGGGATGGCAGACTATACCACCGACAGGTAGGTTCTACAGTTTGGAAGAGAGCCACTTTATAGAATTCCACGGAAAAGTCACCCTCGAGGGCCTCCGCTGCTCTCCGGTACCGGGTCAGCACGAAGTCATTGATCAGACAAAGTGCTCAGCGCTCCTGCAAAAGGGGCGATAGAGTATGTTCCAGAGAACCAGAGAGGACACGGATACTATTCCCACTTCTTCCTGGTTCCAAAGAAGACAGGGGACCTCCGTCCGATTCTGGACCTCAGCGATCTCAATTTGTCGGTCGCCTACAAAAGATTCCGCATGGTAACTCTTTCAGGTCTTATTCCCATGCTGAAGCAGGATGCCTTTTTAGCGTCTCTAGATATGCAGGACGCTTACCTGCACATCCCTATAGCTCAAGTGCACAAGAGGTTCCTGCGCTTCGAGTTTCTCGGCCATCATCTTCAGTTCAGACCCTTCCATTTGGGCTGTCGCCGGCACCCAGGGTCTTTACCAAATGCATGGCAGTCGTGGCAGGCGTCCCTAAGGAGACAAGAGGCCATTATGTGCTCCCGTACCTGGACGATTGGCTTCTCATGGCCGCCTCCCAGAGAGGCGTTGTCTGGCGATCCAAACACCCAGGACCTGTTTCGATCTCTGGGTATCCTAATCAACCACGAGAAGTCCCTCTTGGTACCATCGCAGAAACTGCAGTTCATAGGTGCAGTACTGGACACCATTCAGGGAAGAGCATTTCTTCCAGACGACAGAGCGGAGCGCATCAGATTCCTCATCAGGGAGCTTTCGTCGAACAAGACCGCTCCAGCCAGGTCGGTCCTTCGCTTGCTCGGACACATGGCTGCGGCCATTCCTACTGTCCCTTTCGCAAGGCTTCACATGCGGGTAACTCAGTGGATGCTCAAGGTGCAATGGGACCAAAGGCAAGACCACATGCAGCATCCGGTCAGAATCACGAATACCACGATTCGAGACTGGCAGTGGTGGCTAGACCCAGGGACACTCTCTGTGGACGTCCCGTTCATAGCGCCGTCCTCGGAGGTAATCCTCACCACAGACACCTCAGATCTAGGGTGGGGAGCACACTTGGATGGGGTGAAGTCCCAGGGTTCGTGGACCCCTCTGGAGGCCCACCTCCATATCAACGTCCTAGAGATGAGGGCGGTCCTCTATGCCCTGCAGGCCTTTCAGTCAGAAATCCTGCCGAGTACTCTCCTGCTTCAGACAGACAACACGGCGGTGATGTATTACCTCAACAAACAAGGAGGTGCACACTCTTACCCCCTTTGCAGGGAGGCCATGAGGGTGTGGGATTGGGTAATCCGACAGTAGCCAACCTGATCACAGTACATGTTCCTGGGTGGACAACACAATTGCAGATGGCCTGAGTCGCTCCCAGGCCAGAGTCCACAGTGGGAACTTCTCCAGGAGGTAGCAGAGGATCTGTTTCTTCGATGGGAACTCCAGAATTGGACTTGTTCCGCCTCCCCATCCAATGCAAAACTGCCCAATTTTGCTCGCTAGATCCAGGGCCTGGTGTTTTCTGGCGAGACGTGTTGTCCCTCTCCTGGGCGGACAGATTCCTCTACGCTTTCCCTTCCTTCCCATTGATCCAGAGAGTTCTTCTCAAACTGCGCAGGGAGCATGCAACAATGATCTTGGTGGTCCCATTCTGGCCCAGGCAGATCTGGTACCCTTTGCTAATTCAGCTGTCCCGTGAACCTCCGCTCCTGTTACCATTCAGCTCCCACCTCTTGTCTCAGGAGAAGGGTTCACTGGTCCACCCGGACTTATGCTCACTGAACCTGCATGCATGGCTCCTAGAGACATAGCCATCTTGCGTCACGAGTCTCACAGAGAGGTTACGGAAGTCCTGGCAGCCAGAAGCCGGCAACGCATGCATATATGCCATGAAATGGCGCCTGCTTTTTGTCTGTGGTCGCAAGCACGCGGCCTTCACCCTTTAGGTTGTTCGGTGAAAGCGGTGTTAGAGTACCTGCTCTCCCTTTTCCGTTCGGGTCTCGGCTACTCCTCAATTGCACCTCTGTGCCATTTCAGCTTATCACCTTCCGATGGGACAGCGCACAGTGGCACAATTAGATGCCTGTCGAGAATTCTTAAGAGGGGTGTTGCACCTTAGGCCGCCCATTAAGGTCCCAGTGCCTCCTTGGGACTTGCTCTTTGTCCTGGAGCAACTCACGCTCCCCCTCTTTGAACCTGCCGCGGATTGCGAGCTGCGTTTTCTGTCGTGGAAAATGTTATTTTTGGTTGCTGTTACGTCAGCGAGAAGAGTTTCTGAGCTTCAGTCTCTCATGTGCAGGGAGCCCTATTTAATTTTCCACCGGGACAGAGTATCCTTGAGGACGAATCCTAAATTCTTGCCTAAGGTGGTTTCCACACTCACTCTCAATCAGGATATTGACCTGCCGGTCTACTTCCTAATTACTCTAACAGAGGAGAGGCGCTGCTTCACACCCTGGATGTTCACCGCAGCTTAAGGTACTACCTGAGCAGAACTAAGCAGCTTCGCACTTCGGAGCAGCTTTTCGTCTCCTTTACCGAAAGGATGAAGGGCCAACCAGTATCCAAACAGTCCCTGTCTCGCTGGCTTGTCCAGTGCATCTCTTACTTTATGATATCAAATGAAAGCCCCTCCCAGGAGCAGTCCGGGGCCATTCCACTAGAGGCGTGGCCACATCCTTTGCAGCACTTCCAAACGTCTCCACCTCTGCCATTTGTGCTGCAGCCACTTGGAGCTCTGTTCATACCTTTATCAAGCAGTATAACCAGGACATCGCTTCACGGCGAAGAGCAGGCTTCGGCCTGGCAGTGCTACAGCGTCTCCTGTCCTAGACTCTTCCTAGAGTGTTTGCAAGCGCTACTGCTTGGGAATCAGTCCTAATGGTGTAACCTGCTGCAAGAGCTGTGTCTCGAAGTAAGATAGTACAGTTACGTAAGAACTTACCGTAACAGTAGATCTTCGAGAACAGCTCTTGCAGCAGGTACCTTCCCACCCACCTTCCCCCTTGGAGGAGGCATGGCTTAAGCTTTTGTTAACAGGAATTTTTCCCGTTTGTCTTCTGACGGTGGATCCTCAGTCTCCCGTTTCGATGTCAGCCTGCGGCCGGAAGTCTCCGTCGAGAGAACTGGGGAATCTGGCGGGACCGCCCCTTATGTACTACGCCTGACGTCGGAGGCGGGACCGGCGTCTGGGGCGGTCCCCGCTGAAGATAGCTAGCTAGAATTTTTCCGTGAGGTCCTGACGCCTGCCGGCTTCAGTCCTAATGGTGTAACCTGCTGCAAGAGCTGTTCTCTAAGATCTACTGTTACGGTAAGTTCTTGCGTAACTGTACTTTCTCCATTAAACATCTGGCATATTCAGGTCCCCCATCAACAATATCTCCCCTTTTTCTGCCATTCATTTCCTTGTCCATTCCCTTCCCCTGAGATGTTGGTCTGTATACAACCCCCATGCGGATTGTGCCATTTCCTGTCTCCAGGGTGACCCATCTGCTCCCTGTTTACTCTTTAGTTCTGTTGCTTTGATCCCTTCCTTTACATAGAGAGCTCCTCCTCCTATTTTACCTCTGTCCCTCCTGTAGTTTGTGTATCCTTGTATATTGACATCCCAGTGATGGTTCTTTGTGTACCATGTTTCTGTGACTGCCTCAATATCCAGGCAACCCTCTTCCATCAAGGCCACTAGTTCAGGGAGCTTGTTACACAGACTATGGGCATTGGTACTCATCACCCTCCACTTTTTGATGGCCTTACCCCTTTTAGCCTCATTCCTATCCTTACTGCCTTTTTCTTTTTTTACATTTACCTCTGTCCTGCTCCCTAATAACTTCTCTACCTTGGTGTTTACCTCACTAATTACCATATTTTGTGGAGGGAGGCTGGGATTTCCCTGCTCCTTTTCAGTGCCTCCCCCCTTGGCTAATTTAAATGCTTGCCAATTAAGCATTTAAACCTCTCACCTAGGATCCTGGTTCCCCCCGGACAGATGCAGACCATTGCACCAGTATAGGTCTGCATCCTTCCAGGTGACTCACCTTTCCCAAATGAAGCCAAAACCCTGAGCTCCACACCAGTTTTTCAGCCACTCATTGAATTCCCTGGTGAGGAGTGACCTAGCATCGCTCTTGCCATAGACAGGCAGCACCTCCGAGAAGGTTACCATATGCGCTACTTGTCTAAGGCCCCTCCCCAACTCTACAAATTCCTCTTGCACTGCTGTGATTCCATTCCTAGCCAGGTCATTTATCCCTAGGTGGACAATGACATCCAGCTCCCTTCCTCATGCAGCTCCTCCGATAATCCTGAGGATTCGCTTCCTGTCACTCCAAGCCGTGGCGCCAGGAAGGCACCTTACCTCCCTGTCCTCTTCCTCCCCCATTTCTAACCCCCTAATGATTGAGTCCCCCACCAGGAGTTGTTTCCTTCCCCTGTGGGGTCCCATGCCACCCTCCTGTGGGTCTCCTTTGTAAAGGTTCCCAGCATCCTCCTTGGTTTCCACTGCAGGTGCCTCCATAGAGGAACCACTGTCCACTAGAAGAGCGATTGAATTGTGGAGAGGTACAGCTGAAGGGATGCAGCTCTGTTCCACCACCCTCTCTCTTCCTGAGCCCACCCTGGTCCAGTCTCTCCTCTTTCTTAGCAACTTCTGAGGTAGTGGCATTGGCCCTGGTGGTCCCGGGGGGGGAGGCTCCACGAATCCTAGCCGGGTCAGCCTGGAGACAGACAACCTCCTCTCTCAGACCAGAGAGATGCCTGCAAATAGGGCAGCATCGCAGCCTCCAGAATGTCTCCCGAACACTGCCGCCCCATAGCCATTGCACTGCACCACTCCTATCATGTCTTATTTTGTGTCCCCTCTCCTGTTTCTCTGTATGCTTAGTCTCTCCTCTACTTACAACTCTCACCCTTCCTGTTCTGGGACAGCAACTTCCTATCTTCTTCAGTAGCCTTTTTCCTCCTTGCTCAATGTCATATCACCAGCAGCTTGTGGGGAGTGAGCTACTTTTTTCCTTTAGGGTTGACAAAACCAATGTTTCTCTATGATCCTTCCCTTCCTACTGCCAAACGGGAAGTTCCTGTTGACAGTCAAATCCAGTGGCTATAAAAGTAGAACTGGCTTAGGGTAGTGGGGTGGAGGGCAATTAGTAAGAAAAAAGGCTAGCAACAGGAAGTTGTAATTTGAGTCAGCAGCTTTTATAGTGTCTAAGCCACACCCCCAATTAAGCTCTCTCCTCCTACTGGTTTAGCAAAGTCAGCTGATACAGTACCCTTCCCAGCACAGAACACACACTGACTTTCTTTATTTTTTTTTAACCCCAAATAAGACCCCTTCTACTTCTAATAAAGTATCTTTCTACTTAATCTCAACAGACACTGACTCCTGCAGAGATAAGTGTTAAATTAATAAGAAAATGTAGCTTCTTTTAGTTGGCTGCTTTCTGCTCTACTAGCAAGGCTAGCAACCAAGATTTCCTAATTGGCCAGTTGGCACATTGGACTTAAATTTTGACCGTCATGTTAACAGGCCTTTGTTTATTTTTAGAGAAATTTGTAAGCAGGGATGTACTAACTAAGCTAGTTAAACTAACCTAGACGTGAAAAGGGGAGCTGGGCTGGAAAAACTGGACCCTATTTTTTACAAGATTGGTGTCTCTGTATTCACGAAATACCGAACATATTTGATTTTTCATTGGACATCTCTGGATCACCTGCTGACTGGAAAACTGCCTATATGATGTCAATTTATAAAAGTGGTAATGAGACCGATCCTGGGTGCTACCCCCCCTGTTTTGGTATCCGGTGATTTTTAGCGCGGATAAAATAGCGCTACTTAATGGCGCGGTACATAAAAGCAAGCGTAGTATAAATTGTCACGCATCTAAAATAGCGATTCATAGCCACAAATGATCATTAGTAGGGTAATGAAATGATTATTCATAATGCTGCCTCCCTCCATCTGTGTAGAGATCTTCTGTTTTTCTTTAGTTTGGAAGGTTGAGGGAGGGGGGCAGAACCCGTGTCCCTGTGCTGGGGATGTCAGCATTTAGTTTGCATGACAGGGAGAAGGGGATAGCGCTTTTAGTTAGTTTTAATTAGCCAGTAATGAGATTCAGGTGCAGGAGTACTATTGGTTCGCTGGAAGTGAGTAACGAGATTCAGGTGTGCCGCTTGTAGCACTTTTGTTTGGCAAAAAAGTGTTTTGTGTGCAGACAGGGGTAATAAGTTAAACAAAAATGCCATAATCGCTGCAAGTTGAATGTAGAGACTGCAGCTGTATTTTTTGTGTGTGTGTGTGTGTGTGTGTGTGTGTGTGTGTGTGTTGCTAAAACTGGGAAAAAGGCTGCTTTTTACGTTCAAAATCGGGTATTAGTAGAATTGGGAAAAGATGTAAGCCACTGTGAGTAACTAGTCTCCACGCTACTATATCGCTGCGCTTAACTGTAACAGCGCTAATAAAATGCTGCGGCTTTTTTAATGCGCCTTTATTGTAAGCGCTAATTACACTGCGCTATTTTCACATTGATCCCCTGTTATTCGTTCACCCACTTCTAAAATATTTCAGAAAATGGTTCATAAGCAACTATCACATTATTTTGAGAAATATAAAAATCCCGAAGGTTACCAGGCTGGATTTCGAAAAGGCCACAGCATTACTGTCGTAACTTACAGGGTCATGGATGACATTGGTAATGCTTTTGACCAGGGTAATTTTGTTCCTGCTATGTTTCTGGATCTCTCGAAAGTGTTTGATTCAGTTGATCATAATATGTTGTTAAATAGACTAAAAGCTCTTCAGGTCTGGGACTGGGTGCTTTGTTTTGGTTCTCCTATTTGTCCTCCAGATTTCAGTGTGTTAAAGTAGGTGAGCACTTTTTTTTTTTTTGTCTTTCTACTTTTGCCCCCTGGAACACTCTTGGGCAGACCCCTCACACCACCGTCCGCATACCACCCTGCCTGAAGCCAACCAACTGGGAAATTGGGGACAGACACTCCCCACCCACCTTGCCCGACTAGCCTTAACCTACATACCGGGACAAAGGCGGGCAGAGGCTCGGGAAAGCCTGTGAGTCGTGCCTGGTGTTGGGTGTGTGGGGGCCGGATACCGGAGGTAGTGGTTGCCTATTCAGGGACCAGGGTATTTTACCTTGTTTTCCCCCTGAAGCAGACATGCAGCGACATCTGTGCACAATGTGCAGATGTCCACCACTGCTCCATCCAGACGTATGGCGTCTCTCTTGTTGTGCCCAGAGATCTCCATTGGGGGCCACTGGAGAGCGACGCAAGCCCGCAACCCACCCTGGGAGAGTTGAGAAGTTCTCCAGATGCTAAGTCCTCTCACTCCCCTGCTAACCCCCGGTGGCCAGAGTCCATTCCCGAACCTGGGTCACTGGCGTGGCGCGAGGTGTGGCATCCAGCACCTCAACCCTCTGCCCCACTGGGCCGGTACTGCTCTTACTTTGTAATTGAGTTCCCCAGGGATCGGTCCTATCTGTTTTTGTTTTTTATTTTTTATTTTATCGAAATGGGGCCTGTTTTAGTTTTACTATTCGTGAACAGTTGGTGATTTCTTTATTTTTTCCCAGATTGATTTTGGGGACTACATTTACATGAACACAATGGATACTATTTTGACATTGCTTGATTCACTGTACCATGGTGCTTTGAGATTTTTCTCAGGCCTACCGTGGAGAACCCACCACTGTAACTTATAGTCTTATTTTGAGAGTCTGCTCTTGCAGCAGGTAACACATTTAGGACAGTAGCTGGCAGGTGACAGGACCCCATGGCAAACTTCTAGCCAGCAGTACCAGGTGGGGACCGCCCACCCCTGACATTCCTTACGGTGTAAAGGGAGGCGGTCCCTGACATGCCCCAGTTCTTTCCCCACCGTCGACTTGCATTCATCAGCTCCAAGGCTTGACTCGCACCAGTCTGACCGCCATTAATCTGTATTCTACATTTTTCTTGTTTTTGTACCTGCTCCATTCGTCCTCCCTTCCTGTATGTTGTCTCCTCTGTCGCCTTCTCCTCCTAGGCACACCAATAAGTGCGCCTGTGGGAAACGGATCCCAGCTTAAGATGGCCATTCGACCTGCCTGCTGTGCTTGGGCCCCAACCACGACACCCAGAACTGTCCGCACTGCCAAAGCTTCAATAGCTGGACCCAGATCAGATGTCAAAACCTTGCAGGCCTTCCTCACCCAACATTAATTGGCAGCCATGCAGTAGAATTCTTCTCACCATTCCCACTAGAAGATGGAGAAATGCAGGGAATCTTCCAAGTGTAAGGAGAAGGAAAAGAGCGGAGAGATCCCATTTGTGATCCAGGTCCTCTGGATACGCTTTTCTTTCTCATAAAAGGGCAGTTCGAATCAGCCAGCCATGACTCGACTTACTATTGTTAAGGCCCGGCTACAGCCCGTGGGTTGGGCACCAAAGAGAAGGCTTTAGGATCTTCTGGACTAGTGCTTCAGCCCATAAAGACCCGGCCTCCCGCTCAAGCTACAGGCCGCTCTTCAGACCCAGATAAGGGGCATCAACCTTCCTGGTCGGCCTCAATAGGTAGTGCCAACTCCCGGGATAGGCAAAAGACCTTTGGCCATTCTTCAGGGAGGTCGTCCTCTCTCTCTCTCTCTCTCTCTCTCTCTCTCTCTCTCCCAAACAGGCCAAAAAAAACAGCTGAGAAACCCTCAAACTACTGTCTGAGAGCGCCTGTCCGACAAACACTCTAAGTCCTCGTTGGACCAGCACCGATGTCAGACCTCGGACGTCGCCCAAAATTGCTCATACGCCGCCCGACCCACTCACCGACCCTGGGCTGGCAGAACTGACACCAGTTCACAAGGACGCTTTCTGCGCCTGATGACACGAACAGTGCCAACCTGTCGTCTCCTCCCAAAGGCCACCGATGCTGGACAGACAAACGCTGGACCTGGTGACAGGCTTAGCAAAACTCGGCCTGTCACAGGTTGAGGACCTGTTTAGTCACCACCAGACCAGACTTTCTCCCCCCAAAGCCACAACTGGCAACTCCAGTTGCCCAGGACTTGAGACAAACTCCGGATGGGGGAGTTCCCGCAAATCCTCCTCCACCATCTCTGGACTTGCATGTGGTCCCTCAGCCACCTTCAGATGAGGACCAAGGAAAACTGCCTACTCCACCGGAGAGGCCCAGAAAGAAAGCTCCCAAAAAGAGGACACAGATCCAGATCACTGAGCCCTGGTTCGTCTATCTCCTCAGACAGGCATAGATATAGGAAGAGGTGGCGCAGATCCTCATCCTCCGCCTCTTCAGATTCTACCAGCCCTCTGATTCCTCTCATTCGTCCATAGAGGACTTATCCTGTCTGGACCCAGAGGACACACCAAAATCGTCTCCTGATGACCCATCCTATGAGGCACATGCAGGCCAACATGGGCTGCGACACTGAAGACTTAGACCCAGAGAGGATGCGTTTCGCTAAGTACCTCAGACAGAAGGACACCAAGCTGGTGGTCATCCCACCTTTGATGGACACCTTCAAGGATGTCACCCAGGTGACATGGAGACAACCCTCATTTCTCTAAGGCTGTCCCCAAGAAGGCTGATCACTTGTACAAGGCACCAAAGGAGCAACCCTTTCTAGCCGAACACCCCACTGCTGACTCTGTGGTAATTTCGGCAGCACCTGACCGCTCACAAAGACCAAAATGTCTTAGCACCCAGCCTCCAGACAGAGTCCAAGCAATTAGACTGCATTGGACGCAAGGTATATTCTTCAGCCACCTGCAGCATCAGAAACCTGAACTTCATTACGCATATGATCCAATTTCAGAATGCCCTCTGGAAACAGGGATTGGACATTCTGCAGGGAATGCCAGACTGCTCTCAAAAAGTGGAACTTTTAAAGCTATGTCAAACTGGGTCGGATATAGGCACGCATGTTCTATGATCAACTTATGATTCAGTGGACACAACAAGGGCAGCAGCTACTGGTACATGCCTTACGCTCATTCTTGGCTTAGAGTCACTGGTTTTGCAGGATGTTCAGTCTAACATCCTCGATGCACCCTTTAAAGGATCTGTCCTCTTTGGTGAGCATATGGAGAAGATGATAAACTTCAGGACTCCAGGAAAACTGTCAGAACCATGTAGTCCATGTATCTCCTGAAACGGACAGTTTGAAGTCTCTCTTTGTGCCAAGGGGTCATCAGTAGCAGCAGCCCCATTTTCAGCAACAGTCTCAACAGGAAGGCTACTGCTGGAGAGGTGCCCATAGAGGATCTGCTGGACTTGCCCCTCGTCAGGCTAAAACAAACCCAAGCAACCTTTCCACCTCCTCCCACCACCTGACTCTCCAAGGGACCCACCTCTCCCCAGCACTTTGTCAGGAGAGGCAGTCGGAGGATGCTTCTCTCTCTCTCTCTCTCTCTCTATGCAGCAGCATGGTGAAGAGTGACCTCTGACCAATGGGTCCATGAACTCCTTGCGAACTGATACTCTAGAGTTCGTTAACTTCCACGGACAGAGCCTCCCCATTACTCTCATGGAACACGAGGTCTGATTCATGAAGAAATTCAAGCCCTGCTTTCAAAAGCTATAGAACCAGTTCCCCAAATCAGAGGGAACAGGATTTTACCAAACTTCTTCCTGGTCCAGAAGAAGACCGGAGACTTGAGACCCATTCTGGATCTCAGCGAACTCAACCGCACGGTTCAGGATGGTCTCTTTCCAGAACCTGCTCTCCACAGTTGGCCAGGGGGGCTCTGTAGCATCCCTGGACTTGCAGGATGCATACCTCCACATCCTAGTGGCAAGGCACCACAGGAAATATCTCGGGTTCTCCTTTCAAGGCATGCATTTCCAATTTGGAGTGCTACACTTCGGCCTGTCTTCGGCACCAAGGGTATTCATGAAGTGCCTTGCGGTGGTAGCCGCGGCACTTCGGAGGATGGGGCATTACGTGTTCCCATACTTGGACTACCTTCTCACAGCACAGTCCAAGGAGCAGCTTCAAAGATCCTTTGGGACACCTGTACTCTTTTACAGAGTCTGGGTGTTGCTATAAACTCCCCCAAATCCTAACTAACTCCATCCCAGAACCTGCCTTTTATCGGGCTCTTCTCGACACAGTGTGATGCAGAGCCTTCCTGCCACAGAGACAGGGCCGCTCAGCTGCAGGTCCTAGCCAGACAAATCTCTTCATCCTCATTGGTGCTAGCCAGAACCCTGCTGTGGCTGCTTGGCCACATGGCTAAATCCATCATCACAGTCCCTTAGCAAGAGTTTGGATGAGGGCGATTCAGTCAATGCTTCATGTCCAATGAGTGCAGAGATGGACGACCTAGACCTTCCAGTCTCCATCACAAGATCGGTTTGCCAAGAACTCTAATGGTGGATGAAATCACCTTTCTTGCAGGAAGGAGTGCCACTCCAAAAGGAGGCACCAGATCAGGTCCTGACGTCCTCCTCAAACATGGGTTTTGGGGGGGGGGGTGCACCTAGGCATTCACTGGACTCTGGGACCCTGGCCCGTGAATGGGAATCTCTCCATATCAACGTTTTAGAAATGAGTGCCGTTCCGTATGCACTACAGGCCTTGAGCACGGTCCTCAAGCTGGGACACTTCCTTGTGCAGACACATGTCGGTGGTGTTCTATATCAACAAACAGGGAGGCACGCACTCCTGTCCTCTCTGCAGAGAAGCAAGGAGTGTGGGATTGGGCCATATCCCATCATTTGAAGATTTCAAGCGGTCCGTGTCCCCGGAGTCCAGAATACCTTGGCAGACTCTCTCAGCAGAATGAGGTCACGAGCATACGAGTGGCCGTGTCTAGAGTCTGTAGTAGACTACGTATTCACCAAATGGGGGACACCCAAATTGGATCTTTTCACTTCCTTAACGATGCAAAACTGCTCAGTTTCTGCTTTCTAGATCATGCGTCTGGTGTTTTCTGGCAAGACATGTTGTCCCTTTCCTGGAAAGGGAGACTCCTCTACGCCTTCCCACAGTTTCTGCTCCTTCAGAGGTCCTCCTCAAGATGCAAATGAAAGGTGCAATAATGATCCTGGTAGCACCACTATGGCCTCGACAAAGCTGGTTTCCATTGTTGCAACAGCAGCGGAACCTCCGATCACCCTTCCATTGAGCACGTTCTTGCTCTCCCAGGACAGCGGGACCTTGGTTCACCTGAACCTATGGTCCCTCCATCTACATGCATGGCTCCTGAGGACCTAGTCAGGCTCCGCTTCAGAGTTTCTGATAAGGTCGGCGAAGTCCTTGTGGTGGACAGAAAGCCTTCCACTAGAGCATCTTATGCCGTGAAATGGAAGCGATTTTTGTCTGTGTGCCACGGCTTGTCACCTAGACCCTTTGGCCTGTCAGGTGAATATCCTACTTGAGTACCTGCTAACCTTTTCGGAGTCTGGTTTGGGCTACTCCTCTATTAAAGTGCATTTGGCCCCCCTTTCTGCCATCACACTCCTGTCCAGGGCAGAATGGTGGCACAGTTGGAAGTAACTTGCACTTTCCTTAGAGGCATGCTCCTTATTAAACCTCCCATTAGGGACCCTGTTCCCCCTTGGGATCTTTTGTTTGTTCTGTGAAGTTGACCGTACCACCTTTTGAACCTGCTGCAGATTCGAGCTACATTTTCTCTCATGTAAACGTCTTTTATAGTTTGTTACTCCTGCTCGAAGGATTTCAGAGCTTCAGGCCCTAATGTGTAAAGAGCCTTATTTGGTGTTTCAAAGACAGGGTAGCTTTGAGAACCAGTCCTAAGTTTCTACCCAAGCTTGTGTCCAAGATGATGATCAATCAGGACATCCAACTCACTGTTTATTATCCCAATCACACAAACAGGGGTGAGGCATTTCTACATACCTTGGATGTGTATCGTGTTTGTGATATTATTTGTCCAGAACCAAGGGAAGCAGGTGTTCTGATCAGTTGTTTCCTTTGCTCCTAGGGCCCTAGGGGCTCCTGTGACCAAACAGATTCTGTCCAGATGGGTAGTATCCTGCATTTCCTTCTGTTACCAGAAGTACAATAAACCCCTACCTGGGCCGATATGGGGTCACTCCACAAGAGGTGTAGCAGCCTCTTTTGCTGCACTGAAGTTCGTCTCCACCTCAGACATCTGTGCAGCAGCCACGTGGCACACAGTCCACACCTTAATTCGTCACTATAGTCTGGACATTGCCTCGAGATACAGAGCAGGCTTCGGGCTTGCTGTCCTGCATGGCCTCATCTCGTAGGGGATTTCTTCTTTCTCCTAGTTCCCTACCACCCAAGCAGGGATAGAAATGAACTTTTTGGGGTACCTGCACCAAGGTGCATGTAGCAACAAATGTTACATGCACCCATGTCGGGTTGCCTGCACGGGTAGACAAAAATGATAAAAATTGAAAAAAACATACTGAATCTTGAAATAGTCACATATGGAACAACTGTAGTATACTGTTCTATATTTCAGTGTCTTCATCACTTTCCCAGACTTTTTCCTTCCTCTTTTGTTGAACCATAATGTCTAATGAACTTAGCTTGCCTTTGACATCGTTTGTGTTTTTAAATGTCAATAAAAACTGTTGTCAGTCAGAAAGCATGTCAGTGTATTTTTTTTTTATTACTTTGTAGGTTAAATTCTTTAGACTACAACAAGTACACAAGGCTTAGCTGAATCAGACAGGATTTTTCAGTTATCTCACTAAATTAGTAACCCAGACTAGGTTGGTGTAGCGTGCCTACTAGTAGGTAGTACACAAAGATACAGAGGCTCACAGTCGCACTGGCTGCACAGCAGAGAGAAGCTACTCTGTAACAATTATATTTAATTCTGTAGACTGCAGTAAGTCCGCAACTAGGGTCTTTCTTAGTTGGAACCAGGGCCAGGTAGGCTGTGTAGTATTTATTTCTCCCTTTCACAAAAACAGTAACTTTACAGTTTACACTCAAGCTGCTGATAGAGAGGACAGGTTATACAGATGGCATTGCAGTAAGTCCATGAAGCTCTTTCTTAGTCTGGACCAGGGCCAGGTAGGCAGTAGTGTATATATTGTATATATAGTATTTAGTTATTTCCTCTCTCAGATATAGTAACTTTGCAAATTACACTCAAGCTACAGATAGACAAGAGAGTGGGAAGTTATAGACTGCAGTAGGTCTGCAAGACTCTGTCTGAACCAGGGCAGGGCTAGGTGGGCAGCACTACTGTTGGTCAGATTTACTGAGATTCAGAAAGCTCAATAATACACACACATTGAGATTAGACTGACGTACTGTGGTAGTACAGGCTCAGCAGAGATTAAGATTTACCCTATTTGACTGAAAGCTCACCCACACCCACTGTCACACACACACACACAGTTAAGGGGTCAGTCTGGCAAGTGTAGCGGTACGGAAGTAGTAGTAGAACAGCATAAATTTACCACTGCTGATTATTACTATCTAAGATCAGGACAGTATTGCTCACACATATATATGTAGGTGTCACTGTCAGGTAGTCTCCACCAGGTATGCTGGCATAGTCGGAGCCACCCAGAAAGACCAGCAGAAACAATATTAGGCCAGAAGTATATATTTTTTCACACTCGTAATTGCCTAACAATAGTGGGGTGCAGTGGGCACACACAGCAGCAAAAGGGCAACAGCATGCTATAGACAGTACACATACTGCCTGCAGCAAACCTCACACTGCCTTAGCTTTTTTATTATTTTTGCATTGGGATATTTATACCACAGTTGTATTTATTTTTAATAATTTTAAGGCTCAGGTTTTTTTTCTTAATTTCAAATTCAGACACAAGTACAACTACTGCTGGTGCTGATGGATGCACTACTGCTCTTTCAATTGTAGACTTGGTGGGAGCAACCGAGCAAGGTCACTAAGATTGTGCTAATAAGAATTAGAAATTACAAATTCCCCCATAAAAAATAAACAGTGATCAGACTCAGAGCAAGGTAGGGTACTTTGGTGCCAAATACTACTGTCTGCTCTGTCAACTGTAGAGGTCACAGTAAGGCTGTGTTAGTAATGTGGAGTACATTAGATTTTAGTATAAATTGCCCCCACCAAAACAGAGAAACACAATGCTCAGCAAGATTTCCCTCAAAACAAACGAGTGGGGAATCAAGGTTGTGGTAGGCTAGATTATATAACCGCCATTCCTGACAACGTTTTCAAAATACACACACAGCCTTTATAGTAACAGATTAATTCTCACAGCAACTGCTGGTCAGCATTTAAACAGATGCCCTTATAGCTCTCCAAAGAGTCTGAAGCAAAGCCTGCTCAAAATCTCCTTGGGGCAGGGGTGAAAGAAACACCAACTCGATCTATTTGCCTTTCTGTTTGCTTTGCTCAATTTTTTATTTAAACAAAGCATTATGGATATCTATGCAGGATCATCAGACCATCAGTATTTCAACAAAATACAGCTGATCGCAAATTCAACACACGGAGCTTGGCGCCAAGCATCTAATCACTGCAGCACCTCCAAAATGCGTAGTTCACACATGCCTATGTGAACCGTTACTGTACCCATGTGGGCGACAGAGGCATACATGGTACAGTAACGCTCAGATTGCATTACAGATATGCAATAACATCACGACCTGTGCTTGGAACACCCCCCGCACTTCAAGCACCCGGTTCCCACTCATCCATGATTGCCACTGTCAGCAGCAACATCCTCTGCCCAGTACCCATGTCAGCAGCAACATTCTCTGTCCAGTGCCCGCCCCAATCCCTTCTTTACCAGCCAGTCACAGCCACAGCCCAGGAACTCAGCCAGCTTGATCCTGCCTCTCTGATATTATAGCTCCTCCCGATGTCCGGCTGCATGTTCCTGCCTTCCCCAATGTCTACTCCGACCTCCTCCTTTGTCTTCGTCCCTCTCTCTCTCTCTCTCACAGGCCAACGAATACTCTCTCCCGCTCACTCCTAAATGAGTCCTTACGGCGGCGTGTGCTGTGCACATGCGAATTAGCGCCCCTAAAAAAAAAAGAAACTGCTCTCTGGCTAAGCCCTTCTGGCAGATTGTGGTAATTGCAGCCCTTACAGGAACGGAAATTAACTACCTGCACTACAGTGCATGCGGAAGTAAAAACTACATGCACCCAGCCTGTTTCTACTTGCACAGGGAACAGGCTGGGTATGTTAATTTCGACCCCTGCACCCAAGTTGTTGTCTTTAGTTTATACTGCTTGTGAAGTGCTCCTAAATGTGTTACCTGCTGCAAGAGCTGACTCTCGGAGTAAGATAGTACAGTTGCGTAAGAACTTACTATAACAGTAGATCTTCGAGAGAAGCTCTTGCAGCAGGTATATTTCCTGCCCTCCTTTCCCCCTGGAGATTTCCTGCTGCATGCAACCACCCAATCTAAGTTGGAGTCTCCCTTTCTGAGTCATCCTAGCATCTACTAATATTGCACTTCCTGGTACGTCATCCTCTGCCCCTGTTCCTGGTGTATTGTACCTAACTTTATAACCATTGTCACCTGCCCCTGGTGTTCTACAGCCCCTCAGGCACCCCTGCACTTATGCTCTCATTCCCAAGTTCCTCCCCCTTCCTCACCTGTGCACCTTCTTGCACTGTGTACTCAATACTTGAATCCAAGCCTGCTCCATGAAAACTCTGTATATATGGTTGTATAGGTTTACGCTATCTTTTGTAGCACAAGTTCTGTAGAACATGGTGTGGCGCTTGGCCAGCTGGTTATGATTGTTCTATGCTATTGTAATATAAAAATATAGCCTCTGCTAATGGGTGCCCCCCACCTCCAGTTTAGAGAAGCTACAGGATATATTAACCTGAAACCAGGAGGTAATTAAAGGACCAGAGAGACTTAATTAGAACTGACCCAACTACCAGGATAGAGGGCTTGTAAACTTTTATGATGTCTTGGAGGAACAAATATGTTCTACCATCATGGTGCTAAAAGTCATAAAATCCTTTGATGTGCCTGGGAATAGGAACTGCTCGAGATCAAAGAGGGATGTTAATTGAGTCATATTGGGAAATTAGTTTTTGCTGATGTCACCTTATTTGAAATACTTCCTGATAGGGCATCCTGTTTGCATATTTTGTTATATTCTAAAAGGAGGAGCTAGATGACATCATAGGAGTGTGGAGACAGAGTTTTAAACTGTATACTGTGTTTGAACTTGTTGACATATTTTTTGACTCTTAAGAAACAAGATCTCTGATCTAACTTAAGCACTATAAAGAGGTAATAGTAATACATTAGATAGAAAGTCTTACTGTGGTAGGAGTTTGTTTTGTACTTTAACCTTGTTCTTTTAGGTGATTGTATGCTTTTTGTTTATATAGTGTTCTGTGTTTACGTTTTACATATTTTTATCCATTTTAATATATTATTTTGAAAGACTGCCTGGATGTGTCTTTGAAGTTCTTTTTGCTTGTGACTTATAGAGGGTTAAGACTGACAAAAACTGTTCAAGAGCTTGATGTTACTAAACTGGGAAAACGTAAGAATATACCTAAGGTCTTTTAGAGTTTTAAGAGTTCATTTTGGAAGCCTGGCTGGGTGCCCCTGGTGTAAGATTGTACCGTAATCCCCGAAGAGGGTACGGATCTGCGCCTGTACACTGAGTACGCTACCATAAGGTTCACAGTTTGAATCCCCCCCAGAACTTGAGACTAAAGGTGATTCGGACCCACAAGCAGACAGAAGGGTTATCCTGTCTGTTACCTGCTCACGTTACTGCGCTTGGAGGTTGGCACTGTGGGAGCAGAGTGCCCTTACCTGCTGAGTGCGTTTGTGACAGATTTGGTTGGCAGCGGTGCAGATAAAATTGGTAACACAAGCTTTAACTGTTCAGTGTGTCAGCTTAATACTGTACAGCTCACTTGCAAAATAAGGCAGTGGTTTATTTTTAAAGGAAAACTAAACCCAAAACTTGAAAAAATATATGCTGTGCAGAGTGTTTTAATTTGTATATGAAGTTCTAAGCGTTTTCTTCCCTCTGACTGATTAGTTTTTCCTAAATTAGCATGCTAGCTTTAGGGTAGTTTACGACCCCTGGAGATCTCCATATCAAATAGCTCAATTGTATTTCTTTGTCCTACAGTGCACCTTGTTTCATGTGATGGTGATGTAGCAGAGCCCATAAATCCAGCAGAAAGCATTGCATTACAATCGGTTCACAACAATAGAGATGGCTATATTTTAAAATCTTGAGAATTCAGCTTGGTGACCACCCTCATCCTAAAGGTTTTACTGTCCTGAAAAACTTGCTGCTGGTAGATTTTGTGCAGCTTGTAAGCTCCAAGATATTTAGTTTGTTTGCCATGTGTGTGCTGAATGTTGGTCTCTCTTACATCACAGTCACATAAGACAAGATGCACTGTGAGACAAGAAATACAATTACTCTATCAGGGATGAAGATCCCCAGGGGTCGTAAAACTGGCATAAAGCTGGCAGGCTAATTTGGGAAAAATCTATCTCAGTCAGAGAGGAAAGAAAACTAGAACTTCACATACAAATTAAAACACTCTGCACAAATATATATTTTTAAGTTTTGTTGTAGTTTTCTTTAAAGGAAACAGAACTATATCATTTTGCTTTACAGTCCGTTCATACCAGTTTTATTTATTTTCTAAAGTGCAAGTTAGAGTAGCCATAGTTAGGGAAGAAGATGGCTTCCAACTACAGGGGGCACACTGTAGAATACTTGAGGCAGTTGTGCCAGGACAGAGGAGTCCTGTATGAGGGGAGAGCCACCAAGCAGAACCTTATGGATGCCCTGATGGCAGCAGATGCCCAGAGCATCGAGACACTAACTGAGACTATAAGGGACCAAACCTTGAGCGTGGAGGGGCCAGTGCAGTGTCCAGATCCGGTGAGGATGACAGCAGGACCAGTGCCAGCGAAGGGCCACAGCAGCAGGGGAAGGTCACCAGCATTCTGGAGCCAGAAGCACTCGGGCTGCAGATTGAGTTGCACAGAATGGAGCTGGAGTTCCAGAGGGAGGCTGAGCGAGAACGGCGAGAAGCGGAGCAAGAACAGAGAAGCGGAGCGAGAGAAGCGCGCCACAGAGGAGCAGAGGGAGCGAGAAGCAGACTGTGAGGAGCGTGGGCGCCAGAGGCAACATGAACTGGAGAAGTTACAACTCCAACCACCAGCACCAGAGCAGGTAAGTGGCTTGGGTTTAACTGGAACTACAGGACTGGGTTACAAATTGAATTTCAAATTGATAGCTGAATTTAAAGAGGGGGAGGATATGGATGCCTTTTTAAATTCCTTTGAAAAAGGTTGTATTCAGGCTAAAATTCCTAGAGGGTCCTGGAGCTTCCAGCTATTCCCGCTACTTACCGGGAAAGCTCGGGATGCATTAGGTCAAATGGACAATGAGGACAGTAATGATTACAGCAAACTTAAAGCTGTGCTTTTAAAAAAGTTTGATTTAACTGCAGAAGTATACAGAGCTAAATTCCGTAAGCTCAGGAGAAGCCCTGATATGAGCTACGAGGAGCTAGCCAAGAAACGTCAGTTTTTAAAATGTTGGTGGGAAGTAATTGAAGCAAATTCTGTAGATAAAATTGAAAATGCTATTTTGTTAGAACAGTTTTTTGGGGGCATGCCCAGCGGAGCTGAAAACCTGGCTGGAGGACTGAGATCCCAAAACAGTGCAAGAGGCTATTGAACTCTCGGACCACTGTGTCAAGAGCAGACCTGCTCTGAGAGCGAATGGGGCAGGCGTGGCAGTACAGAAAGGGAAGAGCGTGCCTTCAGAGTGGCTAAAATCCTCACTGCCTCCAGCGAAACCAGTTAGCCCCAGGTTTCAGAGAAAATATTTCTGAGAAAAGAAACAAATGTTGGGTGTGTAAAGAAACTGGACATATTGTCAGACAGTGTCCCAAAAGGGCGAGCAATAAGCAGAATGGGGCTAGGAAAGAAGTGGGTTGTTTGTGTGTCCCTGGAAGTATGCCTGTGAACATGAGGGAACACATGCACCCAGTCACAGTGAATGGTGTACAGACACAAGGGTTAAGGGACACAGAGGCATCCCTGACATTGGTAAAGGGGGGATCTGGTAGAGCCTGGTCAGCTTATACAAATGAATTTGTAACTGTACAAGACTTTACTAGTGAAGAGAAAACATTGCCCCTCGCTAGTGTTCTACTAGACTGGGGTGAAACGGGGGGAACTGTGCAACAGGTGGCTGTAGCCAAAACTTTAACAGTTGATGTCATCCTTGGCAACAATCTCAAACGGGATGGTGTGTGCAGTTACCCATAGCCAAGCGGCAAGGGAAAATTGTAGTTCCCTGGATCCCACAGAAGCCAGTGTGGAAATCACTGGGAGTCTGATTCCCCAGCCTGTGTCTCCTGATATGGAGACTAATGAAAAGGGGAAGAAATTTCCCCAGTAGCAGTTAACCACACAGCTACGGAGGGTTATTCTGAAGGAGGGGTGACCCATTGTCAGAAGGTTAGGGATGATTGTGATCCTGAGTCCCCTGATGCTAGTGATGGGGACCCTAGTTTAGACTGAAGGGGACTTGTCCCATACCTTGGGAATATGTAAGGAGTTTACAGCTGCTCAGAAAAGTGACCCTAGTCTAGAGAAACTGAGGGCTTGGGAAGACTCTGTCTGAGGACAGGGAGGTGATGGTAAACATAAGGTTTATTGGGAAAATGGACTGATGTATACTCAGGATGTGAAGACTGAGGGAGGGGTGATAGGCAGGCAGCTTGTCATTCCCCAGGGGTATCGTGAGCAGTTGCTCAAAATTGCACACGATATTCCCTTGTTTGGTCATCTGGGAATCGCACGCACTATGTAGCGGTTGGCCCAGAATTTCTATTGACCCAACTTCACCCAGTAGGTGAAGGAGTATTACAGGTCTTCTTACTGGTGCCAAGAAATAGGGAAGGCAGGTAAGAAAACACAAGCCGCTCTAATTTCATTGCCCATAGTGGAGGATCCATTCCAGAGGGTGGGAATGGATATTGTGGGGCTTTTAAATGCCCCCAGCTCCTCCAGGAAGAGGTTCTTGACTGTGGTGGATTATGCCACCCAGTATCCAGAGGCATCTCCCTATCCTCACTGAGGACGGACAGTGGCAGATGCCTTACTTGGGATTTTTTTCTGTGTTGGATTTCCACAGGAGATTATCACCGATTGAGGGGGTTCCTTCATGTCGGATCTGATGAAATGTTTGTGGAGAAGTGTGGGTGGTGCAGAGGCACACAACACCTTATCACCTGCAAGCCAATTGGCTTGTGGGAAGATTTAATGGTACCCTGCAGTCAATGCTCCAAGCATTTGCAGAACAGCATGGGAGGGACTGGGAGAAATGCCTTCCCCACCTGTTTGCATACAGGGAGGTGCCCCAAGAGTAAACAGGATTTTCCCCTTCCTCAAGCTCTTATATGGATGCCGGTTACGTGGGCCCCTAGACTTGATCTGGGAGGACTGGGAAGGCAAGCACGCCACCCAGGGAACTCCCACAGTGGATTACGCCTTTGGGTTTAGGGAAAGGCTGAAGGAGCTTATAGGGACAGCCCAGAGCAACCTGGCAGCAGCCCAACAGAAACAGTGTGGTATGACGCAGAGCCAGAGCTCACCTGCACACAGTGGGTCAGGAAGTCATGGTCCTTAGTCTGGTCCGGAAGGACAAGGTGCAGGTTGCGTGGGTAGGACCGTACAAAGTAGTTAAAGGTAAATGATGTGAACTACATTATAATTACCTGACAGAAAGAATGTACCATGTCAACATGATGAAGCCATATGCTAATAGGGCTGACATGGTGTTTGTAGTATGTTGTCTTGGGGAGGGATCGGACAAAGGAGACCCCCTTCTGGACTTGCAGGAAGAAAGTAAGTGGGAGTCCTCTGTGGAGGCAGTTAAATTGTCTCCCCAGCTGGCCCCGGACAAGATCCAGGAAGTAAGGGAGGTTTTAGCAGACTTTGCCCCACTTTTTAGCGCCAAGCCTGGACTAACCCCCTTAGCGACACTCTGTGGAGATGGGGACACATGCCCATATGGTGGACAACATATTTGGTGTTGGAGGCTGTCCAAACGACATTAGGAGGGAGGTGGAGGAAATGCTGGATTTGGGGATAATTCAGAGATCCCACAGCCCCTGGGCCTTACTGGTAGTCCTTGTGCCTAAGCCAGATGGCTCTATTGGTTTCTGTGTAGACTATCGTGGACTAAATGCAGTCACGAGGCAGATGCCACCCGCTGCCTCGGGCGGACGTAACTCCTGGACAAGTTGGGAGGGCGCACTACCTACGTAATATTGACCTGAGAAAGGGGTATTGGCAGATAGGTAGAGTTAACTGACAGCGCTTAGGTAGAGGTCGGCTTTCATCACTCCGAAGGCTTATTTGAATTTAAAGTAATGCCTTTGAATGAAGAACGCCTGGCCGCTTCCAAAGGTTGGTGAACCAGGTGTTGAATGGTGCTGAGGAGTACGCAGCATACCTGGGTGACATTGCCATCTTTAGTGCCAGCTGGTGGAACACCTGTCCCACCTTAGGAAAGTGCTGGGCAGGATACAGAGGGCCAGGCTCACTGTCAAAGATGAGATGTGCCAGGTGCCTTGACTGAAGTGGCATGCCTCGGGCATGTTGTAGGCCGGGACAGCTCCATCCTAACCAAGTAAAAATAGAGATGATCAAGGCATGGCCCAGGCCAGAAATGCAGAACTAGGTCAGGAGTTTTCTTAGGACAGCAGGGTACTATAGGAAATTTGTACCCAATTACAGTGCCCTGGCTGCTCCCCTATCTGACCTAGTAAAGAAAAAGATGCCTAAGAAAATTACCTGGGAACCAGCCTGTGAAAAAGTCTTTACCAGACTGAAGGAGGCACTGTGCAGTGCTCCTGTATTGACAAGTCCTGACTATAGCAGACCCTTTATAGTTCAGACTGACGCCTCAGACGTGGGTATTGGGGCAGTACTGAGTCAGATATCCAACCAAGGAATAGATCACCCTGTAGTGTACCTTAGTAAAAAGTTACTTCCCAGGGAGCAGGCTTACTCTAATGTGGAAAAAATTTCTTGCCATAGTGTGGGCACTAAAGAAATTAGAGCCATACTTATATGGGCAGCATTTTGAGGTACAAACTGACCACTGGTTTGGCTGACCGAAATGGGAAAAACTAATGGCAGACTATTAAGATGGAGTCTTGCCTTGCAAGGGTATGACATGACTATCTTACATAGGGCTGGAACGACCAATCGGAACGCTGATGGCCTGTCGTGTATATATGAAGAGTGAACTAATTTGGGAAGCTCATCCCATACAGGGGATAGAGCCGTCAAATTTGGTCTAGGTTGGGAGGAGTGTGACGCTTGGCCAGCTGGTTATGATTGTTCTGTGCTATTTTGTAATACAAAAAAATAGCCTGTGCTTATGGGTGCCCCCTCCCCAGGTCAGAGAAGCTACAGGATATATTAACCTGAAACCAGGAGGTAATTAAAGGACCAGAGAGACTTTAATTAGAACTGACCCAGGCAGTCCAAAGGAGGGCAACTAAAATGGTGCAGTGTCTGCAAAAGAAGCCGTATGAGGAGAGACTAAAGGAGCTTAATATGTATACCCTTGAGGAAAGAAGGGAAGGGGGGATACGATAGAAACTTTTAAGTACCTCAGTGGAAACAACAAAGTCCAAGAGGGTAGCATCTTTCAGAAAAAGAGATGTGCAAGAACAAGGGGACACAATTTAAAGATAAGGGGGGTGGTTCAGGGGCAATGTGAGGAAGTATTATTTCACAGAGAGGGTAGTGGATGCATGGAACAGCCTTCCTGAGGAGGTTGTGGGGTCTAAAACTGTGGGAGAATTCAAGAATGCACGGGACAGACATAAGGCAATTCTTGTGGGGGGTAGGAAGAAATAGGCTGTTTGGTTAACTAGGATCTGCAGCCTATCCTGTAGGTAGGGAAATGAGCAGACTAGATGGGCCAAGTGGTCCTTGTCTGCCGACAAAGTCTATGTTTCTATGACCCAGCTACCTGGATATAGGGCTCGCAAACTTCTGTGTTAGAGGAAAAAACATGTTATACCACCATGGTGCTAAAAGTCATAAAATCCTTTGATGTGCCCTGGGAATAGGAAATGCTTGAGATCAAAGAGGGGATGTTTATTAAGGAGTCCTATTGGGAAATAAGGTTTTGCTGATGTCACTTTATTTGAAATACCTCCTGATAGGACATCCTGTTTGTATGTTTTTTTATATTCTAAAAGGAGGAGCTAGATGACATCATAGAAGGGATGTGGAGACGTTTTTTTTTAATTGTATACTGAGTTTGAACTTGACATATTTATTTGGACTCTTAAACACGATCTCTTATCTAAATGAAGCACTATAAAGAGGTAATACATTAGATAGAAAGTCTAATTGTATTGTGGTAGGAGTTTTTGTCCTTTAATCTTGTTCTTTTAAGTGATTGTATGCTTTTTGATATAGTGTTCTGTGTCATCTCGAAAATGAGCTTGCTCAATGGTGTTCACCTGGCTAAATAAAGATTTTGATCAGTAGTTCTCTGTGTTATGAGATACTGCCCTAGGTTTCCTAGGGCAGGATCTCATCGTATCTGGGTGCCAGGGTCTCCAGCAGATCAAGAACTGGGGGCATTGGGACCGCCTCCTTTATACCATGAGGAATGTTGGAGGTGGGCTGATGTTGGGCGGGGGCAGTCCCTGCCTGGTACTGATGGCTAGAAGTTTGCCATGGGGTCCTGTCGCCCGCCGCTACAATCCTAAGTGAGTTACCTGCTGCAAGAGCTTCCTCAAGATCTACTGTTATGGCAAGTTCTTGCGTAACTGTACTTTCTGTGGTTGGATGGAATCCTTGGTTGACCAGAGGCACACATTGGGATGCTATCCTATGGGGGTTCTTGCACTGCCCCATTACTGCCACCTTGTTTCCACAGGCGGTGGCGCAGTACTCTGTATCTGTGAAGCAACATGATACAGCCTGGATTCTAGTCCTCCTGCTGGCATCCTCAGGAGTGGGGTTTCAGGGACCAGAAAAGCAAGGGAGAGATTTCTGGGACCAGAAAAGCGGGCAACATATACAGAAAAAACTCAAGTCCCCACTGACGTGTAACATGATCCTCATGGGAGGGGGCGGAGCATGGATGGTTGGTATCTCAGTCACAGCCCCGACGGCAGTGGGAGATAGAAAATGTGCCATAAAAAAAGAATGGGATGAATGCACAGAAGTAGTGGAAGGTAATCGAACTGTGTTGGAATTCTACTGTATATTTATAAAGGCTTTCCTGGAAATTTGGAAGCCACTGGGTCATTTAAATTTGGAAAGCCCATGAAATAATTTTTCAAATGAGGTATTGCCTACCTATAGGTGTCTGCATCCCTGAAACATAAATATCTAATTTATCTGTAAATTAAATCCGGAAATAACAGTACACGGTCACAATTTGCAGGCAGAATAATCAGGCTACAAAATAAAGATGGGATAAATGCAGATTAAGATACAGGCGCTGTACCTTAAAGGTGGTGTTTTAAACCCACCTACAATATGGAAATCACTTTGGATCACACGGAAAACTTTAGCTAGCAGTGTCTGGTGGGGGACCGCCCACCTGACATCACATGACCATCATCGGCGTGACACTGTGTAGTGAGCGGTCCCCATGCCCGCCCTCCAGTTATTTCCCGTCGTCGATCTGTGCACATCTGACCTCGCAGAGAACGCTGCTTCAGTCTACCGCCGTTTTTGGATGAAAATTTCATCATTCTATTTTATTTTTGTAATATCGTTGAAAAGTATTCCTTTTTTGTGCATGTCTTCTCTGCCTTCCAAGTTGCATAAGAACAAGCAATTCCTGTGGCACCCAGCTCCCTCACAAGTACAGCCATTCCTTCTGCCTCTTCTGCATGTGCCCAGAGCACAAGGCCGAGAACTGAGAGGCCTGCCAAAATTTCAACCAGGACACATGGAAACGCTGCCAACAGGCCGTGGAAGCCCACATTCTCAAACCAAGGATGGCGTCCATGGAGAAGGAGCTGCAGGGAGTGTCCTCCTTACTGGGGGTGTTCTTCAGAATCCCGCAAGGAGAAGCACTGGGACCACAATCTGTCTCCTTCCCACCTGCGACCTCCTTTGGGTGCCATGGGTGACAAGTGGCCTCCCACGGTTACTGCTCCTCCTGAGGAGCATCCTTGGTTCTCTCCGCCTGAGCTGGTCACAGTTCAGGTGGGCACCTCAGATTTTTCGGAGAGCTCCGCTACCCATGGACCTCAAAACCCCATGTCCCTAAGCCTGGTGGCATGACCGATAAGTCGGTCATCTGCCCCACTGCTGAACACCCGCCCCAGGCTGATAAGCCACATGTTGGCTCCTCTGACGGTGCACAGCCACCGCGCCCATCGGGCCCTGATAATTGGTCTGACACTGATCCTATGATCAGTGCATGCTGCCGCCCCGCCTGAGCCCTCCCCAGAGGTTTTCCCAGTATGGATCCTCCACCGCCCCTGGTGGTGACTCCTGGCTCTCCTGCACATCCTGAGCCAGAGTTGGAGGAGCCTTCACCCGACAACCCTGGTGCCAGGGCCGATCCGCCAAACGCCAGACCTCCCTCTGGAGCTGGCGCCCTGGGATGTAGGGTATTAGATGCCGGGCTAGTTACCCTATGGAATGCTGGGCTATCCTTACACAATGCCTGGGTTTACCTTCCAAGGCTACCTGCTCATCTTATCAGCCGCGCCCCTCCACCACCACCACCTCTTCAGGTGTATTTTAGGATGCATTACAGTTTTGGTGGTCCAAAGCAAGACAGAATTGGTCTTGAACGGGACCGGTGGCAGCCGGCCGCGGCTTCCACACTGGCCTGCTTGGACCCTACACAGATCCCTTTCCCAGTGGAGTCTCGCCTCCACGCCAGGACAGTCCTCGTGTCCTACCACAGTAGCCGATGATCGGGAGGGGCCTAGCTGTCTCCCACAGGAGACTCCATTCCCACGGGCTCAGACTCCTGACAGAAGCCAGTCACTGGAATCTGAATCCAACTCTGCCGACTCCTCTGCCTCTGGTTTTGAGTCCCCCTCTTTGGAGGATCCGAAACCCACAGACACTCCCATGTCCCCTCCGGAGGACCCCTCCTTTACAGAGATCCTCAGGAAGATTCAGGAGGCAAATGGGTGGAAGACAAAGGATCAGGATCCCCAACGCAGGAGGTTGTTGGAACACCTGGATATGCCAGAGCTGTCCCCTTTGCTCATCCCTCTGTGGATTGGACCATGAGAACCTGACCTCCACGGTCTGGCAACAGCCTTCTTGACTGCAGTCGCCAAGAAGACTGGACTGTATTGGGCCCCCAAGGGTTAGGACCACCTTGGCTCTCACCCAGAAGCGGACTCTGTGGTCATTAATGCTGCCTATGACCGTACGACCAAGCCTAAACACATGAGCACTTCTCCTCCGGACAAGTGTAAGCACTTCTTTGGAACATTACTGGCTAAATTTTCTATTCATGGCTGCAAACTCTGTGAGTAGGGGGCTCGGGGCGGGGGGGCGATTGCTGAGGTCACCAGAGGTGGGGTTTAGACTATTTAAATTCCCGCACCACTCGAAATGTGAGCATTTGTGAGCCTACAAGAAAAAACAGTTGGAGCTAGTTTTGTTTTTAACACATTATGCTCTAGATCTCAAAATTGGAAGTACTGATTTTTATCCCGTTTCACATTTTCTCAGTCTAGGTAAGTTCTTGCTGCCATCACCTTATAAATAATCAGTTACCGAAATGAAATGGTGTAAATTAGGGAGATCAATATTGATATGGGGGTGGGTAAGCTACATGCATTTTATTATATATGCACCCAAGTCGTCTTATATTAATTGGGGAAATAAGTACTAAAAGCCTCTAAATGTAGTATTGGGTCCAATGTGAATTTTAATTATATTTTGCCTCAAGTACAGGATTTTATATGGAGTGAAGGTTGTGACACTTGGGAATATTACTATTTAGCGTAAAGAAAACAAAGATTGAGGTAGTAATAATGCATATAAATAAGATGATGGGTTGTTTGCTGTTTCTATGTTTGATTAGTTCTCCAACTAAAATACAGAAGTTTCGAATAAACTTGTTTTTACTGGCTCCTTTCAATAGTCTGAACACAAGCTGGTGGAAGCATAGGTCCCTAAAGCTACAAAAATGAGTTCTCTAGAAATTGGATGTTATATTGTTTAGCTATATATTAGCAATAGCAAACAAAGCTATTGGAATCACATGAGTTACGTAAGCATATGTGTTTGCACAATACCATGTATGCACTTTTACTAATGAATGAATTGAATCCTGGACCCACAAATAAGGGAATAGATTTAAAAATCATAGAAACCTAGACTCTGACAGCAGATAAGGACCACTTGACCCACCCAGTCTGCCCATTTCCCTTCCTATTGGATAAGCTGCAGATTCTAGTTAATCAACAGCCTACTTCCTGCAACCCCCCACTACAATTGCCTTATGTCTGCCCATGCATGTTTCAATTCCCCCACTGTTTTAGACCCAACAACCTCCCCAGGAAGGCGGTTCCATGCATCCAGCACTCTCTCCGTGAAAAAGAATTTCCTCACATTACCCCTGAGCCATCCCCCCTCTATCTTTAAATTGTGCCCCCTTGTTCTTGCACATCTTTTTCTGAAAGATGCTACCCTCCTGGACTTTGTTGGTTCCCTGAGGTACTTAAAAGTTTCTATCATGTCCCCCGTCCTCCTTTCATCAAGGGTATACATATTAAGCTTCTGTTCTCTCCATATGGTTTCTGATGCAGACCCTGCACCATTTTAGTTGCCCTCCTCTGACTAGCTTCCATCCTGTCTATGTCCTTCATGTAGATGGGGTCTCCAAAACTGCACACAGTATTCCAGATGGGGTCTCACCAACTGTCTGTACAGAGGGATAACCACTTTTTCTACTTGTGATGCCCTGTCCTATGCATCCCAGTATCCCCTGGCTCTCCTTACTGACTTCCACATTGCTTACCCACCTTTAGGTCATCTGATATGACTACCCCCAAGTCCCTTTCCATTTTTATTGTTGTTAGTACCTCCTGCTATTGTGTACTCTTCTCCTGGTTTTGTTTCCCAGGTGCATTACTTGCACCTCTTTGCATTGAATCTAAGTTGCCACATGTCTGACTATTCCTCCAACCTTGCCAAGTCCCTTCTCATCCTTTCTACCCCACCTTGTGTATCAACTCTGCTACAGATCTTTGTGTCATCTGCAAAGAGGCATACTTTTCCCTCTAGACCCTCTGCAATGTCACCTATAAAGATGCTAGAGGACTGGACCCAGTACTGAGCCCTGAGGTACTCCACTAGAAACCCCTCTTTCTTCAGAATGTGTTGCATTCACTATTACCTTCTGTGTCCTGTTGTGCAGCCATTTTGCTACCCAGGCTACCACCGTGGAACCCATTCCCAGGCTGGCTAACTTGATTATTAGTCTTTTGTGCGGGACTGTGTCAAATGCCTTTCTAATGTCTAGGTAGGCCATATCCACAGCCCCTCCCTGGTCTATTACTTTGGTCACCCAGTCCAAGAAATCAATTAGATTCATCTGACATGACCTTCCTGCTGTAAATCTATGCTGCTTTGGGTCCTGTGCCCCGCTGGCCTCTAGGTACTCAACAATTCTTTCTTTCAGAAGTGATTCCATCATTTTCCCTACCACTGAGGTCAAACTTACAGGTCTGTAGTTTCCTGCTTCTGCCCTGCTCCCACTTTTGTGAAGGGGAATCACGCCTGCCCTCCTCCAGTCCTCAGGTACCACCCCATCCTCCCATGATTTGTTAAAAGTGTGGTCAGTGTCACTAGGTCTCCTCTAGTTCTTTTTAGGATTCTGGGTGAATCCCATCAGGCCCCATTGCTTTGTCCACTTTGAGTTTTAGGAGTTCTTTCAGGAATCTTTCTTCTGTAAATGGACTGGTGTCAACCCTCCTACCCAGAGTGCTTTATTGTCTGGTTTAGATGACTCCTCCTCATCTTCTTTTGTGAATACTGAGCAAAAGTATTCATTCAGTATCTCTGCCTTTTCACTCTGTCCCTCTGCCCACCTCCCCTCTTCTTTATTAATCTTCAATATTCCTCCCTTAACCTTTCTATGCTCCCTAATGTACCTATAAAAAGTTTTATCCCCCTTCTTAACTGAGTTGACTATTTTTTCCTCAGTTTGGGCCTTTGCTATCCTGACTGCCTTCCCCACTTCTTTCTGCTTTATTTGATGCAGTTCCCTGTCGTGCTCCTTCTGTGATTCGTTATATTTTGAATGCAGCCTTTTTCTCCTTAACCTTCCCTGCCACCTCTTTTGAGAACCATAGTGTTTTTTCACTCCGCTTTGTTTTCTTTGTTTGCTTTCACACAAAGGCTTGTTGCCTCTGTGATAGCAGTTTTGATTTTTCTCCATGTTCTTCCACCCCTCCTTTTTGGCCATTTGCTACTGCATTCCTCAGGTATTCACCCATTTTGCCAAAGTCGGCCCTTCTAAAGTCCAGTATCCTTGTTTTTGTGTGGCTTGTCTCCATGGTTGTGCTTATTGTGAAGCACACTGGGAACAAGTGACCACTGCACAGATGTCTACTGACTTCTAAATTTGTGATCCTCTTTCCATTTGAGAGTACCAGGTCTAGTATTGCTCCCTCACGAGTGGGTTCCAACACTAGCTGTCTAAGCCCTGCCCCCTGCAGGGCATCGAGAATGACCCTGCTCTTGGATGTGGCTGCAGTACATGTTATCCAGTTAACATCTGACATATTCAGGTCCCCCATCAACAGTATCTCCCCTTTTTTTCAGCCATTTTGAGAATGTCCTCCATCATTTTCTTGTCCTGCTTCTCCTTGAGACGGGGGTCTGTATACAACCCCTGTATGGATTGTGATGCCATTCCTGTCTCCAAGGTGACCCCAATGCCTCTTGTTCTCCTCTTTACTTTTTAGTTCTGTAGCTTTGATCCCTTCCCTTATGTATAGAGCTACTCCACCTCCTCTTTTACCCTCCCTGTTCCTTCTGTAGACTGTGTACCCTGGTATGTTGACATCCCAGTCATGGTTCCCCGTGTACCATGTTTCCGTCATATGGAAATACATGACCTTCATACATGACAATGCTAGGAATTTGGCCCTAAAAATGGATAGGCAACAATGTTATTTGAAGAATAAAAACCAGATATAGTAGGCTTCTCTGAAACTTGGATTTCAAATAAGGTGGAAGAAGTGAAATGGGCCTGACGGGATACCAATTGTATCGCTCAGACAAGAAAAACAGAAGTGGGGGGATAATTGTGTATTAAAAAAAAAAAAAAAAAATACTCTGGGACCTGTAACAACTTTAACAAAAGGAAACTGATTATATGGTACTTCACTTGCAGAATTTAAAAGTGGCTATTGGGATTATATATTCTCCACCAAATATAAAGATGGTTGACCTGGAACAGACGGTTAATATAATCCAGGACAGTGTAAAAGATAAATTATTGGTTTTGATGGGCGATTTAAATTCAGATTGGTGCCGGTCGAGAGGAAGAAAGCTGAAGGAAAAGCTGGCATCTTTGGATGTAATACAGTGCATAAAAGAGCCCATCAGATATACAGTACCTTGTCAAAGGAACTGTACTGGATTTGTTACTAGTTTCCTCAACTAAATGTACAATCCCAAGGAGTCATGCCACCATATTCGGGGACCATAATCTAATATGGGCAACCATTAGATGTGCAGTTTCAGAAACAACCTAAAATAGGATGGGTCAGACACTTTTCCATCGACATATATTTAATTTGGATGTGTCGAGAGAACTGGGAGAGGTGTAAAATCCCAGATTTAGAACAAACAGTTGAATATTCTGTTGATAGATATTTGGAGATATGTGATAAACACGCACCCAAGATAAAAGCAAGTAAAAGAAATGCTAGGGTACCCTAGATAAATGACAAATTACTAACTAAGATAAGGATAAAGAACAGACTGTGGAAACTGGCCAGAAAATCGAAATTAAACTGTGATTGGGCTATATTTAAAGCAAAAAAATTACCGGAGACATCTGATTTTTTAAAAAAAAAAAAAAAGCAAAATCTAACTATATTAAAGGAAAAATGGATGGGAATAATGATCCAAAGAGATTTTGGCAGACAGTAAATGATGATAGTCCAGGAAATAAAACTAAACAACATATAAATCAACTGATCTATGAAGGAAAGACGGTAAAAGGAACCCAGGAAAACTGCAAAGTTATTGAATTATTTTTTTGTTACCCTACCAGGCTTGGATATGAAAACCTCACCGATAACATATCACAAGAAGAAATAAGTTTTAAGAGATCATACCGCCTTTTCAATTTAGAATATTAAATGTAGTTGAGGTAAAAAAACAAAAATTTTCAAGCAGATAAAATACGCTAATCTCCTGGCTTGATGGGCTAGAAGGTACATTTCTATAGATGGCTGCTTATTACATAGCACTGACATAACATATATGTTTTACTGGAGTCTGAGTACTGGGATCTTTCTAACAGTATGGAAACAAAATAAAATTATCCCAATTTATAAAGGAGAACTTCACAAACCAGGTAATTATCGACCAATAGCCCTGCTTTCAATTATATCTAAATGACTTGAGAAGCAAGTGCATATACAAATGATGGATTATCTAGAAAAAAAAATATTTTAACACCTTATCAGGCAGGATTTAAAAGGGGTCTTTCTACCAGCTCAGCACTGATGGAATTTAATGACTCAGTGGCAACCTCTTTGAATTTTGGTTTGAGACTGCCGCTTTGTTTGTGGACCTGTCAAAGGCTTTCAACCTGGTGGACCACTCCCTGCTGCTGAGGAAAAACTGGTCTATGGGTGTTACTGAGGGATTCTGGGATTGGATTAAATCATACCTGACTGGAAGATCAGAGTATATGGGTGTCCCAGACTCTATCAAGTGCGAAACAGGTTAGTAGAGGGGTGCCTCAGGTCAATATCAGGGCCCTTGTTGTTGTTCTTGATTTACAACAACCTTCCCCTGGTGGTGCAAACCTATAATCGGGCTGTATGCTGACGACAAGGCACTGATTGCAACCGGGGTTGATGCGTTGGATCTGAAAAGTAGACTGCAGAGGGATTTCAACAGCACTGGGGAGTGGTTCACCAGGTCGAAGTTCATGATGAATATAAAAAAGACAAAGGTTCTTTATTTTGAAAATAGCAGAAAACCTAGGTTGGGTATAACCTCTAAGTAATACACTGATAGAACAGGTCACGGAATATCGATATTTGGGATTAATTTTGATGCGAATTAAACTTTCAAGGACATATTAGGGAAGTGTTAAAGTTAAAAAACATGAAAAAAATTAGGAGCACTTAGACGAACATCCAGATGTTTAGATCAAAGAGCTAAGAAAACAATTGTAGAGCAAATGATATTGCCCTCTTTCGATTTATGGAAGCAATTTTTATAGGGTTGCATCTTAACAAATGCGGGACAAATTGAACAAAATACAGTATAGACTCGCAAGATTTGTACTGGGACGTAATTTCAGGACACATCATTGTACTTTGTTAAACAATTTAGGGTGGT
Source organism: Neoceratodus forsteri (assembly GCA_016271365.2). NCBI lineage: Eukaryota > Metazoa > Chordata > Ceratodontiformes > Ceratodontidae > Neoceratodus > Neoceratodus forsteri. The sequence goes on from JADMNL010000026.1 coordinate 258,138,216, forward strand.
TAACCCTAGAACACAGAAATGGGGAAATGTGGCTAAAATTATTGCATCGTTTCTTTATAAAACAACCAGCACATTATATTTTGGTTACTGCTGTGACAAAAAAAGTAGAACCAATCCATATCTTAACCAGATCTGTTTACGAAAACAAATTGACTAACTATAACAAAACAAGATTTGGTGAAAAACTTTGAAACACCAGGCAGCTAAATTTTGGAATATGTTTCCACATTCGATGAGAATGACATCCCAAAACAATTTAGTCTGGGACTAAAAGCTATGTTTCAAGTGGTGCAGCAGCTAATTCATAATTCAGATTCTTGTACCTACCTCCTAGCAAAAGACCAGTTATACATTTGTCTGTATATTTTGTGTTGAGTTTTGAATCGTGTACTTGAGGTGTTAACTCAATGCTGTATGTTTTGTTTGTAAAAGTATTTGTGTGCAATATAATTTCTTATGTAGTAACATCAAACATCAATTATCCCTAATGACCTGCCTTCTTTATCCTAAATAAAAATAAAACATTTTCTTATCTTTATCTAAGGAATCACGGCAGATAGACCAGTTTGATGCAAGGTTTATGCCTCCTCCACTCTGGCACTCAGAGCTTTGAATTATCTGGCACACATGATCTGTATATCAGAAATCTGTCCTGGGACAGTTGAAGTCAGCATTTGAGGCTTTGCCTAATTCAAGCTAAAACCAAAATTTTGCAGACTATCAGGACAGCAGAAATCTCCTGCCATCATTCCCTCAGAGCTACCTATGACGTGGTAGATGCCTCTACCCGAGTACCACCATGGCTATTAGCATGTGCCAGTACTTCTGGCTGGGGGTATCCAGATTTGCTCAGGACGTCCAGACACCATAGAGGACACCCCTTTCAGAGGACCTGTCCTTTCCAGAGGCGACATCAAGGACATAATCACTAAGCTTCAGGACAGTGGCAAGGTACTGTGCTCCATCAAATCTATGTACCGCTCTAATACCAAGCCAAAACAGTAATTTTGTCGCCAGCAACAGCGCCAGAATAGACAACAGCCAGTCCAACATCAGAATAAACATTTGGCCCCGTCGGCTGGTCCCACGCCTCCAATCAAGTCCCAAAGGTCTGCCGAGGCAGCGTCCCGCCACACTCCATCCTGACTCGTCGCAGGGCCACCAGATTTGCCAACCACCTGGTTGGATGGGAGGCGATCACTACAGACACATAGGTCCTTCAGCATATCACTCAGTCACACCATCGAATTTGGAAACTCCTCCAAGAAATCCTCCAGGTCTCTCTCACTACCCAAAAGGCCACATTCCTCTCATGGTGGGGGACATTCAGGCTCTTCTGACAAATATTAACAGCCTGCCCTTGGACCCAAGAAGGAAAGGGATATTACTCATTTCTAGGGACATGGATATGTTGTTCATCCACACTGTCTGGCAGGTTCCTTGCCGCTTTAAATCTTGCCAGAAGGTCTTCAAGCTGGCTCCTCCCACTCACCCGGTGGTAAACTCTCGCTCGGCCCTGACGCCAGATCTTCCTTACCACTTGGAAGCTCAGGTTCCTCCTTAACGCTTCATGATAAGACTGGTTCCTAATCCTTGAATTTTGAAATTAAAAGTTTTTGCTAAAAGACTTCGGTCTTCTCTCCCTCGCTGGCCGCGATGGACAAATCGACTCGGCTTCCGGAGATGCCCCTTGCGGGCAGAAGATGTCTCGGACGGATCTGCCACCACGCATGCTCACTGTCAGGCCTGAGCACCACCCGCAGGCCTACGCTCCTCGAAGACCGTGCATGCCCGCTTGCAACTGGGGCGATCCCGAGAAGAGATTTCCTCCGTAAAGTCAAAAGAGGCCTGGTCGCGTGTCCTTCGGGCGGGCGGGCTCATGTGGATCAGCTCGAGGCAGATGATCGCCGTCGAAGAGGAGGCGGCGCGGGCCGCTTCTTCCTCGACTGCGGCATTTGTCCCACTCTCTCTCAGTGCCTCTTATTTGGCTTCTTTTAAGGAGCTTTGTCTGACCCTCTCGACTAAAGGTGAGGGTCCAACTTCTTCTGGACCGTTTTCTCGGTCCAAAAAGAGAGACAAGGGTAAGTCTCACCGTCGACGCTCTTGGGAGTGGGAAAGATCCCTCTCCCCGAGTGGTCGGCCGTCAACTTCGGTCGATTTCTTGGCTTCGGCCACTGGCCTCACGGTGTCCCCTGGCCAGGTCAGTTGACCGAGACTCCTGCCGACATGGTCGAGATTTTTCTCAACCCGCCGGACGGGTTGTCTGCTGGAGAAGCCGAGAATCCCTCTCCCCGTGGGAGTTGTGATCCTGTCGGCTCGCCTGTGCCTCCGCTTCCGAGCCTTCGGTTGGATTGTCCAACCGAGGAAGTGCCGATTCCCGCGACACCTCCTCGCACCGGCCCCGCATCAGCCGAGGTTCTCTGTCTCGGACGCTCGCTGTCCAGCCGATCCCTGGCCATAGGCGGCCCTGTCTCGGCACTGTGGCAAAAGCGGCGCCGCCGTCTCTTCCTCCTCCTCGGACGAGGGAAGCTCAAGTGTTGTGTCGGAGGTATGAGGAATCCATGTGGCAACAGCTCCTTCTGTCCGGGAATAAGCAGACGCGCCTTCCCCGCCATTAAGTGGCTGTTACCGGAGCGGCCAAAACAACCCCTCGTTTTAACAGAGGAGCCTGTCCCCAGCCGGTTGTTCGGCCAAATCTAGCTGCCCCACCGATCACGGTGGAACCTCTGCCTCCACAGCCGTTAGTTGGGGCTCTGACCAAAAATTCTCGGTCGGCTGAGGGACTGCCCCATAGGCTGTCTGTCACCCTCACTCCCGACCGGCCTCGGCAGTCGGAGGGTGGCTCAGGCCCAAGGCAGCTCTTTGAGGACTCTTCCGAGTCCGAGGACGATTCCTCTCTTTTCTCCAAGCGAATGGACTTGGAGTCCTCAGGGGGACAGTCGACGGACGATAGCCCTTCGTCCTTCCTAGGATTGCTGCGGCTCATCTCTGAGTCCACCGGGATGAAGCTCAAACCCGTTTCTAAACGGGCCAGGTATTCCTCATGGAGATTCTGGATCGAGGGATTCTCTACGGAGGCCTCTCCGTGGCCGAGGCCATAGTGGGTCCGGCTTTGGAGCTCTGGCAGCGCCCTGCTTCCTGTCCCGCGCCGCCAGGATGGCTAGGAAGTATGCGGTCCTCACCGTTCCCGGTTTTTTTTGAACACCCCTCGGCTGAGGGGTTGGTTACCGACAGCTTCCGTGTGCCGGGAACGCTAGGGATGTGGACAATCTCCCGACAAGGAGTCCAAGAAATTGACTATGCCGCTAAAAGTCTATGCTGCATCCTCCCTTGGCTCTTCGCCAGGCCAGTTCGGCCGCCCTCATGGCACATTTTTCTCATGCCCTGTTGGGCTCCCTGGATGAGGTCGTCCTCATCTTCCCGCTGATCTGCAGACCACGGTCAGGCAGGTTGGGACCAGGGCAGTGGCCAAACAGCAGCTCCAGACTGCTTTAGACATTGGGGACTCATGTGCCAGGTCTGTGGCGGCCGTAGTGGCTATGGTGCCGGCTTGGCTGAGGATATCCACCTTTACTGGATACCCAGCACAAGTTGGCGGATGTTCCCTTTTGGGACTGACCTCTTCGGCCCTGGGGTGGAAGGTCACCTGCAGAGGATCGAGAAGTCCAATGCTACCTTGACTCGGCTCTTCCGCCAGAAGGACAAAGGCCACAAACCACAGCCTAAACCTTCGTTTCTGCGCCTCAAGGCATCCGTCAGCAATGTCCGGGGCTAGCAGGCTCAGGCTTGGCATCCCAAACCTGAAGCCTGGGGCTTCCTCCAACAGGAAGCAGGGAGGTAAAGGCCCAGGAGGTCCCTCGGCCGGTCCCTCTTCAAGCCTGCCCAGTGACGGGCTGAGGGGTGTCGCCCCAACCCCGCCACCTCACCCCAGGTTCCCCTGGGGACGGCCCGGCACTTCCTTTCCGCCTGGTCCGTTATTACCATGGACAGGTGGGTACTGGAGGTGGTGGAAAAGGCCTGCCTCTAGAACTGAAAGCAGGCCCGCCTCTTCAGAGCTGTCGCACCTGGGGGCCTCTCCGGCAGGCTCACTGTCGGCTCGCCAGGCCGACATCGCCTCCTCCTCCAGAAGGAGGTGATCAGGAGGTGGTGGACCCTCCCTCAGACCCGGGGTTTGTGTCCAGGTACTTCCTGGTTCCGAAACGGACGGGGGGCTGGCGCCCCATTCTCGACCTACACGACCTGAACAAGTTCCTAAGGTCTCGAACCTTCAGGATGGTCACTCTGGCTCAGATAATATCATCCCTGGAACAAGGCGTGTGGTTCTGCTCTCTGGACCTGCAGGACGCGTTCTTTCACATCCCTATCTGTCCGTCACATCGGAGATTCCTTTGCTTTCGAGCCGAGGGATCCCTCTTCGAGTTCCGAGCCATGCCCTTCGGCCTGTCTCCAGCTCCCAGGGTCTTCACCAAATGCATTGCAGTGGTGACAGCTTTCCTGCGGCGCCGAGGGGTCCGGGTGTACCCTTTCCTGGACGATTGGCTGATAGCAGCCCCCTCCAGACAGGAGGTGGAGCGGTCCAGAGATCTGGCCCTCCAGGTTTGCTTTCAAATCGGCCTTCTCATCAACGAGGCCAAGTCGGAACTCGAGCCGAAGCAGGTGATTCTGTTCATCGGGGCAGAGCTCGACTCTCTTTTCGAGCCAGAGCACGGCTCCCCGCGGACAGGGCCGAGGTTCTACCTCCTTTGCCCAATCATTTCTGGTTGGGCAATCGCGCCTGCCCGGGACTTCCTGTGCCTCCTGTCTCACATGGCGCCTGTACCAGCGTGGTCCTGGGCACGCTGGCACATGCGCCCCTTCAGTGGGGACTGGCCAGCCAGTGGTCACAATGCTGCATCCATTGGACCAGCTAGTGATGGTGACCCAGGAGATGTGAACGCCTCCGTGGTGGACCGCTCCATCTCATCTGCAGGAGGGCATCCCGCTTGTCCGCCTGAGCCGACGGTCTCATCGACCGATGCCTCTTGATGGGTTGGGGTGCTCATCTGGGGAACACTCGACGCACGGCCTCTGGTCCCCACGGAGTCCCGATGCCACATCAACCTGCTGGAGCTCCCGAGCGGTCCGCCTAGCTCTCACCGCCTTTGTTCGCTTTCTCCCGGGTCAAGTGGTCCGAGTCCAGATGGACAATACCACGACCATGTACTACCTAAATCTGCCAGGGCGGGACGCTGCTCCATGCTTCTATGCAAGGAAGCTCTCCGCATTTGGTCACTGTCGCAGCCTGGAGGCGGATCTCCTAGCTATTCATGTGGCAGGAGCCTCCAACACCCTGGCCGATGCCCTTGAGTCGGATAGGGCTGCATCTCACGAGTGGTCTCTCCTGCCGGAGGTAGTACAAGATCTGTTCTCCCACTGGGGCACACCTCAGGTGGACCTGTTTGCCTCAGGAGAACGCGGGCTGAGGCTGTTTCATGCCCGCCCCCCTCAGCAGGGCTCGCTGCAGGGGGATGCCTTCTCGAGGCTGTGGACCCCGGGCCTCTTTTACGCCTTTCCCCCATTTCCCTTGATTCACAAGGTGCTTCTCAAAGCAAGGAGGGACAAGGCGCAGGTGATTCTGATAGTCCCAGACTGGCCCCGCCAGTTCTGGTACCCAGATCTCCTCAGCCTCAGCTCCAGGCTCCCGAGACAGCTTCCAGCTCGCCCGGACCTGCTCTCAGTCAATCAGGGGAAGGTGTTCCATCCGGACCTTCAATCCCTGCACCTGACGGCCTGGTTCCTGAGCGGCTAGAGTTCCAGGCCTTGGGTCTTTCCGACGAGGTCCTCAATGTTGTTGAGGCGTCCCGTAAGGAGTCGACCAGGAAATGCTATGCCTTCAAATGGAAGAGATTTTTCCATTTGGTGTCAGGGCAAGGGCCTGGACCCTTCCTCCTGTCCTTTGGCAAGCATTTTGGAATATTTATGGTCCCTTTCTAGTCAAGGGCTTAGGTTGACGACCCTAAGGGTGCACCTGGCAGCCATCTCTGCTTACCGGCGTGGGCGGGAGCAGTCGGTGGCAGGAGAAGGTGGTCTGGCGTTTTCAAAGGCCTTGATCACATTTCTCGGTCAGAGAACCCCACCTCCGTGGGATTTACTGCTGGTACTGGCAAAGCTCATGGGCAAGCCATTCGAACCAATGCACAGGTGTGAACTCTCACCTGTCGTGGAAGACCGCCTCTCTTGGTGGGTATCACGTCAGCCAGAAGGATGGGAGAACTCCAGGCGCTCTGCATCGAGTCTCCTTACCTGGTCTTCCACAGGGACAAGGTTGTCCTGCGCCCACCCGAAATTCCTTCCAAGGTGGTGTCGAGTTTCACCTAACCAGGTGTTGACTCTGCCGTGTTCTACCCTCAATCACACCTCGAGGTCGAATACAGGCTCCATACTTTGGACCCTAGAAGGGCGCCAATTATAAGGAGCACGTGTTGAAATTGGGAGAGGTTCGCCAGCTGTTTGTCACCTATGCTGAAGCCGACCTGGCAGACCTGCAGCCAAGCGGACGACAAGCAGGTGGGTCACCTCCTGCATAGATCTCTGCTATAAGTTGGCGGGCATGGAGCTCCCAGAGGATAAGAGCTCATTCTACCCACCATACTGCTGCATCGTGGCTGCTTCCAGGGACGCCCCTATCCAGGAAATCTGCAGGGCTGCTACCTGAAGTCAGCACACACTTCATTACCCATTACCACATCGACCTTGAGTCACCTGGATGCTGGTTTTGGGGCCTCGGTTCTCCAGTCTTATTCCCTAAGTAGGTGTGCGCCTGCCTCCCTCCTCCGGAGAACTGCTAGAGTCTGCCAGATAGTGGATGAACAACATATCCATGTCCCTAGAAATACGGGTTACTCACCAGTAACAGGAGTTCTAGAAATGGTATATGCTGTTCATCCACACGACCCACCCGACCTCCCGGCCTGACAAGACAACCTGAGCTTTCCAGCTGGCCAGATCTGGCGCCATGGGGCGGAGCCGAGTTTTACCACCGGGTGGTGGGAGGAGCCAGCTTGAAGACCTTCTGGCAAGATTTAAAGCGGCAAGGAACCTGCCAGACAGTGTGGATGAACAACATATACCATTCCTAGAACTCCTGTTACAGGTGAGTAACCTGTATTTCTTCCTGGCCCCCAAAAAGACAGGGGACCTTTTGTCCGATCTTGGACCTCTGCACGCTAAACCTGTATGTAGAGTACAAGAGGTTTCGTATGCTGACCCTACCGGGCCTGTTGCCTCTCCTTGCACCAGGGTCATTGGCTTTGTGCTCTGGATAAGCAGGATGCATACCTGCATATTCCAATTTTTCCCTCCCACTGTCTCTTCCTATGCTTTACCTTCCAGGGGGGAACACTTCAAGTTCAGAGCACTCTCCTTGGTACCCAGAATGTTTATCAAGTGCCTGGCAGTGGTAGCAGCGGCTTTATGCCACCAGAGAACTTGTGTTCCTGTACCTAGACTACTGGCTCCTGGTTGCTTCCCTGTCTGCTACCCTGAATCTATTCAGGCAAATGGAGATCACTGTGAATGATCCCAAATCCCACCTGGTTCCTTCACAGTGCTTCCAATTTACAGAGGGTCAAGATCCCCAAAGCCAGAGGCTCGCGGAGCATCTTAAACTATCAAATCCATCTCAGACACTTATTTCACCATGGATAGGCCCTCACGAGGACTTGGCCTCCATGATATGGAAACTGCGTGCTTCACTGGCCCCAGTGGCAAGGACGGCAGACAGGATGTACTGGACACCAGAAGGGAAGGACCACCTTAGTGCCCATATGAAGGCTGATTCAGTGGTCATCTGTGCTGCCCACGACCACTGCTCTAAACCAAAACCCCTCAGTACTTCTCCGCTGATAAGGAATCCAAAGTACTGAACCAGTTTGGAAAGAAGGTCTACTCTTCATTCACCCTGGCCATTGGAGCACTAAATTATGTTGCTCATGTGGTGGTCTACCAGAAATCCTTTCTGGGTCAGCAAAAATCTAAGCTGGAAAAGCTTCCTGACTCTGAACTAAAGGAAGAAACGGCCAGTAAGTCTGCTAGATCAGCTTGCCGACATGCACAGAGGGCCACTTACAACACTGTGGATGCCTCTGCAAGGGGTACGGCCGTCTGCTTATGCAGGCAGTCTTGGTTGAGGATCTCCGGCTTGGCACCTGAGGTCCAATTGGACATCCAAGATGCCCCATTCCAGGGCCATTTCCTTTTTGGAGGGGATGTCCTTTTATTACAGTCCTTCAGGACAAGGGCAAAGCTGAAGTCTGGCACCCTCCGCAGGCATGGATCTCCCCCTGGCTAAAGCCCCTAGAGCCGCTTTCTCCACCACCACCTCCTGACTCTCTCCAACCCCAAGACCTAGATCAAGGGGAACCAATAGGAGGCAGGGCTGCAAACCACTTACTGGCATTGGAGGCAATCACAACAGACTCGTGGATACTGCAACATGTAGCCCAAGGACACACCCTAGAGTTCCTAGAGACCACTGGAGTGTCCTCCAGGTCCCCATCATCCTCAGTCACATCCTTTTGGTCAGAGGAAATTAAATCTTGGGTGCAAAAAGCAGCAACAGAACCCATTCCTCAGTTCCTCAGTCAGATGGGCAGGGGTTAATATTCGCACTTCTTTCTAGTTCCCAAGAAAACAGGTTACCTCAGACCAGTACTGGACCTCAGCAGTCTGAACCTGTTTGTAGAGTACAAGAGGTTCCGAATACTATCCCTGCTGGATCTCCTTCCTTTGCTACATCAAAGACATTAACTCTCTGCTCTGGATTTGCAGGATGCCTACCTACATATCCCCATCTTCTCACCCCACCGCCGATTTCTCAGATTTAATTTTTCAGGGAGATCATTTTCAATTCAAAGCTGTCCCCTTTGACCTGTCATCAACACCCAGTGTTCACAAAGTGCTTAGCGGTGGTGGATGTGGCTTTGCGCAGAAAGGGCATTCATGTGTTCCCTTACATTGACAACTGGCTCCTTTCAACCCCATCAAGAGACAGCCTTGTCAAGTCTCTATCCAGTACCCTGGACCTTTCCAGCAGGTGGGCATTTCTGTCAATTACCCTAATCCACCTTATCCATTCACAGCACCTCCATTCATTGGGGCAGTGTTGGATACAGTCCAGGGAGAGCTCTTTTCCACCAGAGTGGAGACTGTCAACAAGCACATTTGGTGGCTTCCCAGAAATGGACCTCCGCAAAGGTCGATCCTTGGCCTGTTGGGTCTCATGGCAACTGCCATTCCAACTGTACATCTTGCCAGACTCCATATGGTCACGCAATGGACTCTGAAGAGTACAGTAGGATCAGAGATCAGACTACCTGGATCACATGGTTCTGGTCTCCAACCTGATGACTCTGGACCTGTTGTGGTGGCAGAACCTGGACAGCCTCTGAAAAGTTGTCCCTTTCAGCCGTCCCTTCCTCCCAGACTGTGACTACTGATGCCTTGGGTCTGGGATGGGGAGCCCATTTGGGAACCCACATGACACAGGGTTCTTGGACTCTGAGCGAACTTTCGCTATATGTCAATGTACTGGAGATGAGCGCAGTACAGTATGCTCTACAGGCATTCCAGCACCTTCTCCAGCCGGGATCTCTCATGGTCCAGACAAGACAATATATGCGTTGTCTTGTACATAAACAATGCAGCACTCGCTCGTACCCACTCTGTTGCGAACAAGGAGAGTATGGTACTTGGCAGTACAACAGTCTCCTTCTCATGGCAGTGCACTTCCCCGGAGTTCAAAACATCCTGGTGGACACACTTGGCTGCACTACCACGAGTGGGAGCTGAGACAATCGATGGTAGACTAAATATTTGCCAGTTGGAGTCGACCAGACCTCTCTGTTTACGTCCCCATCCAATGCAAAACTACCAACTTTTTGCTCGCTCACTCCAGGACGTGGTGTCTTCTGGTGAGATGCGCTGTCTCTATGCTAGACAGGGAGATTTCATGTATGCCTTCCTCCATTTCCATTACTACAGAGGGCACTACTGAAACTACGGGCAGAGGGAGCACTTATGATCCTGATTGCTCCCTACTAGCCACTACAGATTTGGTTCTCTGTCCTTCAGCAACAGTCAGTGGAACCCAGTTCCTCTGCCCATCTGCCAGGCTCTTCTGACTGAGGAACCGGCACCCTGGTCCATCCAGGCCTTCCGTCCCTTCACCGGCATGCGTGGCACCCACTGACGTAGCAGACGCCGCTTTGGAGTATCCTCGAGTGGCACAAGTTCTAGTGGAGGCCAGAAAGCCATCCACTAGATCCACCTATACAGTGAAATTTAAGAGATTTTCACATGGGCCACGTCCAAGGAGTGGGACCAGTTCTTCTGCATGCTTCCGCAGGTCTTAGAGTATCAGTTGCACCTCTCTGACCTGGGACTTAGTTGTTTGACCCTGACGGTTCACTTATCTGCCATTTCTGCCTACTACATTTTAGTGGGTGGCAAAACCCTGGCTCAGTTGGAAGTATCCAAGACATTCCCTAAAAGGGATTCTTCATTTGAAACCCCGAGTCAGGAGCCTTGCTCCTCCCTTGGACCTGAACTTTATTTTGGAAAAACTCACTGTCCCCATTCAAACCAGCTGTGAGTTGTGACATGCACTACCTTTCATGGAAAGCGCTCTTTTTAGTTGCCATTACTTCTGCTCAAAGGATTTCCGAGCTTCAGGCCCTGATGTAAGGAGCCTTATTTGATTTTTTTCACAGAGACTGGGTGGCTCTGCATACATATCCTGAGCTCTTAGCTAAGGTAGTTTCAGAGCCCACCTTAAATCAGGCCATTCAGTTGCCAGTGTACTACCCTGAGTATTCCAGTCTGGGGTGAAGCAATTCTACATACACCTGATGTACATAAAATTCATTACTACACCAACAGGACAAAGCCAGTAGTAAAACTGATCAGTTATTTGTTTCCTTTATGCCCAAAAGAGAGGGTGCTGCGGTTTCAAAATAGTGTTTGTCCAAATGGTTGGCAAATTGCAAAAATCGGAAGTATAACAAACCACTTTCAGTGGAAGTCAAAGGGCACTCAACCAGGGGCATGGCTGCCTCTACTGCTCGTTTCAGGACAGTCTCTGCCGCAGATACATGTGCGGCTGCTATTTAGAGTTCTGTCCATACTTTCATTAGCTATCACTGCTTGGACATTGTTTAGACGAGAGCAGGCTTTGGCCTAGCTGTTCTTCAGGGACTCTTGTCATAAGATCCCTGTTTCCTGCAGACTTGTTCCTAACTCCCATGTATCAGATTTGTCTGAATTTGACTGCTTGGAACAGAGTCCTGTCTGTTTTATATCTACTGCAAGAGCCCTCTCGAAGTAAGACGGTACAGTTATGTAAGAACTTACCGTAACAGTAGATCTTCAAGAGAGGCTCTTTTAGTAGGTGTTGCTTTCCCTCCTACCTTCCCCCTTGGTTTCTTCTACTACCTCTCCTTTCATAGCTTTATAGTTCCAGGAGCCCACTCCTGTTACACCTTTCTAGGTCTGGCGGCGGGAGGACTGGCATGGGGGAACTCTACTGTATAGCGCCATGCTGACGGTCACGGATGTCGTGGTGGACAGTCCCCCGAAGACACTGCTAACTAAGTTTTCTGTGTGGTCCTAGTGCCTGACAGCATAGTCCTATCTGTTACTATGGAGAGCCATACGCACCGCCAAGAGCGAGTACTGCAAATCTGCCTCATAGCCTTGGCCCAAAACCCGATGCTTTGGCAAAACGTCAAACACCTGGTTGGAGGGTCTG
>JADMNL010000026.1:258155000-258225000 GCA_016271365.2 Neoceratodus forsteri
TCTCTGACTACAAGCAACCAGCGTGGATCAGTGGGTCGACGGTGCTAAGCAAGCAATAACACACCTCGACCAGAGCATCCAGAGCCTGCAGGCAAGGGCAGAGGATTCCTGAAAGCCGAAACAGGCGTAATAATATACGTATCTCCTGAGTTCTGGAGGGATTGGAGGGCTCAGACATGCTACAATTCATCAGACCGCTCCTGAGGGAAGTAATTCCAATACCAGAGAACCTCACACTGGAGTTAAAGAGGTCCCACCGTACTTTAGACCCAAGACCGGCCGCAGGAGCGCGCCCCTGAACAATCCTCGTTCGATTTTTAAAATTTCAAAAGGAGACTGTACTTCACTCTGCCTAGAAACAAGGTACAGTTAATTATCACACAAACAGGCTTTTCTTTGAAAATGATTATGCCCCCAAGGTAATGCTTCGTCACAGGCAGTATATTCCTGTGATGAAGGCCTTGAGATATTAGCAGGGCTTCATTTCAGGACTCCCTACCCCGCAAAGCTAACGGTCCCCTTCCCTGAAGGGTCCCAGACATTTGACAGTGCAGCAGAGGCGGCTGGTGAGCTGAAAAAAATGCAGCATTGAGGTACCTTCGGAGCAGAGACCCCAAAAACTATCAATTTCCGCCAAGCTGGCCCAGCAGTTTTGGAATAGTGGCCAACGGGACTTGAGGAGAAAGCAAGTTCGAGAAGCCATTCAGAAGATAACAGACTCTCTCAGAGCCTAAGATCAGCAACCTTGCCCTGTACAACATCCCTTGATAGACACTAACCCCAGATCTCCGTGCTGATTCACATCTCCAAAGGGGTGCGCCCCCCCCCCAAAGAGTCAGCAAGAACATATGCTGCGGGAGGGTCCTGGCCCCTTTGCGAGGGAGACGATGGCGACCACTGCGGATCTCCTTCCTTCTGTACAAATCATCCACGCCAAAGACTTTTTCAGAGGGACTGAATGATGCTGGTAATTCAGATAAGTCCAGTCAAAATTAATATTCTTTACTTTCAAATGCTTTTAACAACTTTATCTCTTTCTGGACTGTCACTAACCTGCGATACCCCCCGCTCCACATTTCAACGCCCTCTCTCCTCCCGGGAGATGGCTCTAATTTTCCAAGATCCCAGCACAGGAAGAGGGTAGTGGATTATTTAAAAACAAACAAACAAACAAAAACGAGGTACTGAGTGTTATGGGATCTAAGACCTTTCTTTTCCCTATCAGACTGGGACTCTTCTCCTCCCCAACTAACTTTGCTAACGCCTGACTCTTGGGGGTGAATGCGGTGGAGGGTGGGAAAGGGGTTCAACTGGGATAATGCTGACTAAATGTTTCATTAACAGACACGCCAGATGCAGAAGGGGTCCTAGAAACTAATATGTACTGATGGGTACCACCGTAGCCTTCCCTCCATCTACCCCTTCCTATGTGTTGGGATAGGCTGAGATGGGGTTATGTGCCCCCTCTGAAGGAGGAGCATGTGGACATGGGGTCCCTGACTGGCCCCTTCCCATTTAGGCGGCAGATAACTACACATGGCCAAGTAAGTTATCTCTACTTTTATACTCATTTTATCCTCACCCTTTTCTCATTTCTGCTTTCACCCTTCTTTCTCTGAAACAGTCCTGTTCAGACATGAAGGGTGAAGGTGGTAGCTGCAGACGTCCCAAACCCCACCCCTTTTTTCTCTCTTTCTCGATTTTCCCTACCTGTCCCTCTCCCAATCCTTCTTAGACACTGATAGTGTCATAGGCCCCTGGGTCATACGGGATACAGAAAGTAGGCCTTGGCTACTTTAGGTCATGGAATTTGACCAGCTTGTTGGAAGCTCCACAGTTTTTGGTGGCTTTGGCTAATGTTGATAGCCCAGTTGACTCAAGAGTTCCTTTGAGCCACCGAGACATAGGGGATACGATTCCCAAAAGTTAACCATTTTGTTAGATTTTGTTATAATTCACGTATAGAATAGTTACTTGTTTAAGCTCACGGGTTTTTGTTATGGGCTGTTGGTTAGATGAGAATTTTAAAACTCTGTCAGAGGATGTATTTTTGAAGGTAGTAAACAGTCACAAGGCTTTAACAAACCAGTCAGAGGTTACAGTACATTTGCTTAGTGTTAAATGGCTCAATATACCAGATATATATCTGTTTGACAAATGACTGATAAACACTTGAAAGTATACTCGTTGAATGTGTGAATGGTCTGAGTAGTCCGATAAAGAGGTCTAGAATTATTTTGCTAGTGAAAAAATCCACTGCTGAAATTGTTTATATGCAGGAAACCCACTTGACTACTGAGGAGCACAGGAAACTCCATGCACACAGGTTTTTTCATTGGCAGTGGCTGGTGGCAGGAGTAGAGGGGTCGCCATACTAATCTCAGCACACACTCCCTTCCGGAAGATGAGGGAATGGGCAGATCAGACTGGTTGGTTAATAATAGTCCAGGGACCTTTGTAAGAGCAGGAAGTGACCGTGGCTAATATTTATCTCTCACCAGCCTCAAACATGCCCACAATCCGCTCTTGTGGGACAAGGTAATTGAGATGACCAAGGGGACCTTAATTCTGGCGGGGATTTTAATATTGCCCAAGCCCTCCTTAGACACCACCAGGATCCAGGCTGGCGGCAAACGGCTTCAGCACAAATTTTTAAACAATTCGTGGGGGAGGTGGGTTGGCTAGATGTATGCATCCCTACGTCCTAGGGACAAGGGGTATTCCTTCTACTTGGTGGTCCATGGACCTATACAAGAATAGATCACTGCTACACACAGAGGGAAAGCCTGGGCTCACTAGTTGATGCTACATTGGATATCATAGCACTCGGACCATGCACCATTAATCACCACATGGAATCTGGGTGTGGAGAAGCGTAACACTAGGTGGAGATTTAACCCAACCCACATGAAAAGTGAATATCCAGAGATTTTCAGAGAGAAAATCAAGGAAATTATTCAGGATAACGCCTCCAAGAAATAACATGAACCATTCAATGGGACACCCTGAAGGCAGTCATGAGGGGTCATCTGATAAAAAGTTGTGCCACACTAGCGAAGAAATGAAAAGACAAACACAGCTTGAACAGACACTACAGTTTCTACAGCTAGCACATCAGCAGAGAGACCACTCGGTCCTTGCTCAGATTAAGCAGATTAAGAAGGACTTGGACGTCTTATACCTCCAACAAACGGAAGTGGCGCTGGCATATCTTGTGTCAGAGATATGGTGAGATTGGCCCCGGCCTTCGCCTCCTGGCATACCGGTACGCCAACAACGTAAATGCCCACCATCACAGCAATAAAGGACCCTAATGCAGGAATACACCACACCAAGCTTAAAAATATATCACAAGTTTCTCCCAATATTTTAGAGCTTTCTACACCACAGACCACAGGACGGACCTCACACTCACCAGCACCTTTTATCAACCCTACATTTACCCAAACTTAGTCTCTAACAGAAAAACAGCCTAATGATGTCAATTTCTCTGGAAGAGCTGATGATGGCCATCTCAAGGTCCAAAACTCAAAAAGCCCCTGGCCCAGATGGATACGGGGCAGAATTTTACAAAGGCACTACACAATTATTTAACAAACTCCTCCTGGAAGCCTTTAACAAGGTTCTTTCGGGGGAGGCCCCCCCTCCCCAGTTGGGCATACGCAACAATTTCACTCATCCCCAAACCAAAGACCTTTTACAGTGTGGCTCTACAGGCCAATCTTGTGCTTAACATGGACTATAAGTACTTTATGTCTATCCTGGCTCAAGGGTGGATATGTGCCTACCCACCCTGTTAGGCTTGGATCAAACAAGCTTTGTAAGTTCTAGATCAACTTCAGACAACACCGAGAGCTTTCATTTGGTGCATGAAATGCAATCCGGAAGACCCATCACTTCTCAGCCTAGATGCTGAGAAGGCCTTCAATCGGGTGTCATGGCCTTTTCTTTTTGCCACTATGTCGGCGATGGGGTTTCCAGCCCCATTTGTAGCCATTCTCCAGAAAATATACTTCGCCCCACAGGCCTGAATGAAAATCTCAGGTCATCATTCTGAGTACTTCCCCCCTTTTTAGGGGAACATGACAGGGCTGTCCCTTGTCCCCTGGTCTTTTTGCCATTTTTATAGAACCCTTGGCCCAGGCAATTAGGCTAGCACCTGGGATCTTGGGCGTAAGCATAAACTAAACAGAACACCGTAGAGCCCTCTATGCGGATGACGTCTTGCTATTCCTCACTAAACCTCCACAGTCCATCCCTTCGGTTTTCCAAATCCTAGAGGAATTTGGAACACATTCAGGCTACAGGGTCAACACTAGCAAGACTGATGCTCTTACTTTTCACTACACACCCCTGGAGTCGTTAAAGGTGAATTACCCATTCCGTTGGGGGCTTTTCAAGATGAAATACTTAGGAATACACCTCTCCCACAGAGCAGAAGATGCCCTAAAAGACAATTATCTCCCCTTCACATCACAAATGAAGCAAGATCTCTGAAGATGGAACGTCGTCCCACTAAATATGATACAGCGAGTTGAAGTGGTGAGGATGGTGATTCTCCCAAGGATCCTCTACCTTTTTCAGAATGTCCCACTCAACATACCGAATAACCTACTCAGTGTTTGGAATAAAGCCATTTCTGAGTTTGTCTGGGCAGGAAAGCGCCCCAGAATTAAATTGAAAACGCTTTCTCTCCAAAATGCAGGGAGGACTAGCTCTCCCCAATCTTAAACTGTATTACTGGGCCTCACATTTGTCCTTTATAGTCCAGCATCTGGTTGGAACAACCCCGGCCCGATGGAGAGAGATCGAGGAAAGTGTACTACTCCTGCGGGAGTATCAAAAGCTTATTATTTATAATAAGCCAATTGACTCAAAACCCCTGGATCATACACCAGATTCGGGCCTGGTATTCAGCGTGTAAATCCCTAGGGGTTACCCCTTTCCTAGTGTTATTCTGCCAGATAGATTTATTGGAAAATTTCCCTCCAGCATTAACTGACCATACATTTCATTACTGGAGGCACACTCACCTCACAAAACTCTCACAACTCCAGATGGGACACTTTTTTTTTTTTTTTTTTTAAGGAATTTGGGGAGATCAGGCGAGAATTTCACCTCAGTCAGTCGGATTTTTTCCACTACCTACAATTACATTATTTTGAGGCTCTCCTCCTGACTCTCCGTACCCCGGGGGAACATCCACATGGGGTGCATCTGCTCCAACAAACATTAAAAACCCAGAAGTTACCACATCCCACCTCTACCCTATACAGATCCTTGATGTAACAGGTGGAAATACAATGGCACTAAGGGAGAAATGGAACAGTGAACTGGGTACACAAATAACACCACAGCAGTGGGTCACAATATGCCACACAACATCGAGAATCACCTATTCACACACATGGAGACAATTCTCGTGGCAACTGTTAGTAAGACTTTTCCGTACCCCAGCAGTAACCTCACACTACTGCAATACAGGTTCCACAGCCTGCTGGCGCCAATGTGGAGAGGCTAATGCTCATCATTCCCATATCCTATGGTCATGTCTGAAGCTATAGCCCTTTCTACAGGGCTTGTCTGAGGAATTTGAAGAACTCTGTGGCTTCAGGCCTCCCCTCACCGGGGAATTCTTCATCCTGCACATCTATCCTCACGAGTTACGAGATCCCCACTCCCAGTATCTACTGGGAATCTTCCTCCTATCAGCAAAGAAGGCCATCACCAGGCGCTGGCTAACACAATCGATACCTACACTCCCAGACTGGAGGGAGATAGTCAACCTTATAGTTAGATCTGAGAGAATTACATATAACTTAAATGATGAAGCAGATCTTGGTTTACTAAAGTGGAGAAGATTGATAATGCATATCATGACTAAAGACCCACACTTTATACTCTAGTAACCCTTACGATACCTAGTAGGAGTCAGACCAGTCATAGGCCCCAATTTTCAAACTATAAAGATACTACCATAATACGAATACATGACTCACAATTAGAGGGTAGGGGATATGAAACCAAACATCAGGGGTGATGGAGTCAGAGCGGGACGAGAGGAGTGGTCCTGGGTGGGGGATCCCGGAGGGAGATATTAGGTGTTGATTAGGAATAGCAAGTGGACCTGGAAAGAGGGTTGAACACCTCGGGTAAGACCATGTCACACAATTAATGTATGGTATGATAAACTCACATGAATTGTGTCCCTGCATAAACACTGATTAATAATGATGTGCAATGTGACTGTAAAATGATACTCTTCAATAAAGAATATATTTGCAAAAAAAAGAAAACAAGATGGCAGATTTGACACTACAGGGGTCATTTGGAACACTAAAAACTGCATTTGTGACACAGTCAAACTTTTTGACTTTTCCCATTGACTATAATGGGAAACTTGTTTTTTTTGAATAACTTTTGAACCATTTAATATTTTTTCACAATCTTTGAAAGGCACATCGGGAACCGCAGCCGCATGTTCCCTGAAGTCTTTGGACCGGTAACGCAAACCGTACAACCTGTAGGCACGAGCAAAGAATGTGCAAAAAAGTGTAATGACTTTCTACGGCGCTTTGTAGCTCCACAAACCCTATATCCCACTCTTTACGAAACTTGGCAGATGCGGAGATCTATGGTACCGCCCCTGCTTGCCAAATTTCAGACAAATCTGTTATATGGTGGCAAAGTTATTAAGCTTCTAAAATGTCTCTCACTTTAACCTTAAATGGGGTACTCAACCCTAACTATAGTGGCACGGTATATATTACATGTATACACATACAATTAGAAGCAACCTGAGACTAAGACCACTGCAATAAGAGATGGGGAGGGTCAGCACATGAAGCCCTGTCTGAACAATGAGAGAAAGGCATGAACAAAGCATTGGGAGACCAATCAATGGGTGAAAACTATTAAAATGGTGTGACAGAGGATCAGCCCAAGAGGTCTAGTCGGAGTCGAGGGGGGGGGCAAGATGGATAAAAAAAGAGGGCAGAAAAGGTGGGAGGGAGCAGATGAGGCAGAGATTGAGGGATGCAGGAAGGGAATGCATTTGGGCCAGCTAAGGCAGAAGCGAGGCTGAAAGGAACAAAGTTAATAGGGAGACACTCTGAACTACTACCAAAGGATAATAGAGTATTAGCCACAGTGGCCTTGACAGTATGGTGGAAAGGGGGGTTAGGTGAGGAAGAAAGGAGGTGTAGGGGGTTGTGGAGAGGTGGGGAATTTAATGAAGGCAGGACACAGTGCTTCCAATCAGCTAGGCAAGGAAGAGGCTAAAGTCAATAAGTAAGCGCCAAACACTGTGGAAATTTAACTGAATTAGTGGAAGCAGTCACAGCTGGCATTTGCTACTAGTTGTTGCCTCGGTTATTGTTTAAATGAGCCCAGAGTGGAAGTTGAAGATCTATTACAGCTAAGGGAATAAAACGAGAGTGGCATCACCCCAATCTACTACGAGCCAGCAAAGACAGTGCAAGAGGTAGGCTGATGAGCACAATCGTGCCAGATGCTAACTGCTTTAATATCTAAATCATCTGTAAATGAAATCAAGGGAGTGGCCATGACATGGAATCTTGAAACCGAAGATGTCACTTGAAGGGCAAGCTGTAATTAACATACTGCTTGCCCCATCTGTCTGTTTCAAGACTCCATGCAGTGACTGCTCCCTTGATTTTAATTTACAGATTATTTAAATTTGTACATCTCTGAGCTCCTGACATCTGTGGGTAAACCGCGGGCTTCATTTAAAAGATCTCTTTTATTGGCTTTCAGAATTTGAGACACCTGACAATGTTTACAGCCTTGTTAAGTGACACATGCCTTAAACTGAGACTAGAATACAATCAAAGAACATGTTTTTATTGTAGGGCAACGCCAGGAATTTGGAGCAGCACATTAAATCAGAATTTGCCAAGCTGATCCAGTTCCTCCAGGACAAGGAACAAAAGCTGGTCCAACAGCTCAAGGAGGATGAAGCAAAGATTCTGAAAGAGATGAAGGAAAACCTGAAGAGCATCAAACAGAACATCAGTACCATCCAGGAGGCAGTGTCCAACATTCAGTCAAGGCTGGGACAGCAGGATTCTCTGGCTTTTCTAACAGTAGGAAATCTTTAAACGTAATCATTTTCTGTGCCTTGTCAGTGTCTGTAATACAGTGGAGCCTGCTTATCAGAACACCCTAATACTGTACCCCTAACTAACTTACTGTGTTTAATAGCAATCAAAGATTGCTTTTTCTTGTAGATTGGATCATTTTGTAACCTTACAAATGCCAAAGCTTAAAACTGATCCAAGACGGCATGCCTCTGTCTAGCAGGATCCTGGCTACTGAAACTCGCTGCTCTTGACATCAGCAATAGTAGGTTGTTATTACTGAATTACACAAGATAAACAAGATGGATATCTGGTCTTTTTGTACATCTCTTATATTCCCATTATCAAAGTTAAAACAGCTCGAAACCCCAGGAAATCTTACTGTATTCTGACAGATACAGTATGGTCTTGCCGTAAGACTGCCCTGGAGCCTAAAATGGTTAATGTAACTTATGATGCTCACGGAATGTTAAGCTCAAACTCTGTTTTCAAACCATTGTCCTGGAATACGTCCTGCAACCGTCTGATTCTTTACTCCACTTGCCTTCAGACAGCCCTCCTTCATCTTTCTTGAAGACTTTATATTTTCTTTTTTGAAGTAAAATTTGATTTTCTGTTCATTTTAAAGCACTGTGCTTGAGTTTACAAGTAATTAGTTTAGATTTAATGTTATTCCGTAAGTTTTTCATTGTTTTCTTGGTTGCTTAACCAGGAGGAAATCAAACGCTTATTTACATTTTAAAAAGTAAATTTATGTTTTAAAACTTTCCCTAGGCTAGATCTTTGACTTCTGGTCAGAGAAACCAGGGCAACTCTCTGTTCTTTCGCTTATTACTAAACAGACCGCAGAAAGAGCTTTGTTCATCTATGGGATTCTGAGCTGCAGAAAACCCACTTTTAGGTTTTCTTCTGGTATGTCACTACCCAAGTAAAGAACCGCCCAACTGGTTTTCAGCATTGTACAGAGTGTGGTGAACTGTTTGCTAAAGCTGATCCTCATTTGATTTGTGTTTTTCTGCCTAGGGTTTGACCACCTGAAGGCAGATTGTGAAATCTGTTTAATAATAAATAAATAAATAAAAATGTTCCTAGTCGACGCTTGATAGGCATTTAAACAGACTGAAAGAAAAATGTCTGGCAAGGCTGCTGTCCCAGCTTCAGAAAACCCTTCCTCTTCTCAAAAGGAGAAACCCAAGGAACTGGTTGAACAACCCTTTAACCAGGGTGATGGTTCCTCTGGTAAGAAGAGAACCGCAGACACTGCCGCTGGGGAGAGTGAGGGTGTGGGACGCAGTGGGATGACAAAAGGGAGGGGGGCTTGGGGCAGCTGCAAACTAGGGGTGTTGGCTGCACACTTGAGCAGGCTTGGATAGACCAGGTGGTCTGTTTCTGCTGGCACATTCGTATGTCCATATGAACCGGCAAGTTCTGCCAAGAAGAAAAAGAAGGAAAAACACTTGGTTAAGAAATCGCAACTGACAAGTCTGTTGGTTCCAACTGCAGTAGAAATAGCTAATGCTATAATTTTTTAGGTGCTGCAAAACGGTACCGTTGGAGTCTTGGTTCTGCGCCTGCTTCACAGACCTCTATTCCTGATGCACTTCAGTTTGCTAAAGTTTATGCTGAGGAGGAGGAGGAGGATGTGCCAGCAACAAAGGCTGTTGTTGCCCATCCACAAGTCCCTAAAGAGACAGGCCTCCAGGATCTCACAGACCTCACATCCATCCCTCCTCCAGTGGACAAGAGGATGGACAGGAAGTACTGGGTGGCCAAGTCCGGACCAGAGTTCCTCTTTGGACACCCCAGTCATGAAGGGGTGGTGCAGGCTGCTGCATGTGATGAAGCAGGTATTCCCGTGGCATCACACCCATCTGATGAGGATTTCAGAAAAATGGACTCTATGGCCAAGAAGTCCAACTTGAGGGGTCTCTTTGGCCACTAGACAGGCAACGTATATGGCTTATGTGTCCAGATACCAAGAGTCCACGGAACACTGTTCTAGAGATGGCCAAGGCATGCCTGGACCTATGGCATCAGACTTATCTGAAGCTGCGTAAAAGGCATAGATGCTCCCAAGTGCCAGTTTCGGATGGTAGTGGATGCCCATGATATTGTAGCTATGCAGATGGTAACCTCAGTGTCTGCAAAGGGGCAGGGGTAGCACTCATTACAGGCCCTTCTTCCAGGCTCAGGCATTGCCAGCCTACCAGTCTCTGAGAGGGTACTTCAGAGGCAGAGGTAGAAGGGGCAGCTGTCATGCTGGCCCCAGCACTCAGCCAAGTACAAAGACAAAGTAGACTCCCTGATTTGTCTGCCAAGGTCACTGCCCCAATCCCAATAGGAGGCTGGCTGGCTCCCTATCGCCAGGCTTGGGAATCCATCACCAGACTAGTGGGTCTTGGAGGTAGTGAGCCAGAGGCTTGCTCTCAGGTTCAAGGTTCTGCCCAAACTGAGAGCAAGATTTTTTTTTAGACCTGCTAGCCTATTAGAAGCAGCTGTGTTGGAGGAGGAGGTAGCAAAACTAATTTGGGACAAAGCAGTAGAGCCTGTTCCCTTGTGTAAGCCCCCCGTAAAAGAGGGGCTTATGCTCCCACAGTTAGGCATCCCTTTCCCAGTCTTACCCCCCCCTCCCCGCCAGAGCTAGGAATGGGTTAGTGCTATGGAAGATATTGCTGCTGGATGCCTCAAGGTGGCAGCAGAGTAGTTTGGGGGGGTATTTAAGGGAGGCACAGGAAGACTGTGCTTCTTCCAGCCCGGTCGTTAGGTCTGGGCAGGAGGGGAGGCTGGAAGTGTAGCAATAGGCATAGATGAGGCAGAGCAGGAGGGAGCTCTGTGGTATAGGTGGGCCAGTGGGGTTACCCACCCCAATCGGGAGTAGCAGGATGGCATCTCCACATGTTTGGGTCCGACGAGGAGTTGGATGGCATGGAGCTCCATGGGGTAAAAGGTAGCCAGGTCCAGTATTGTTTGGGGTAGGGGCAGATAGGGGCCTCGTAGGCAGAAAAGTGTAGGAGCCGTAGGAGACCCATTATAGGAGTCCCCAGGCAGCCAGGGGCTGAGAGGGCAGTGGCAGAGTCCTTCCCAGGCAAGGAGTCGGTGGCAGAGGCTCCCCACGCACTCCAGTGTGGTAGGGCGGCCTGGAGGTTTGAGGAGCCGGGGCTTCCCACTCACTTGTGGGGCCTGTTTTGGGGGACATGTCCTGGGGTGCCGGACAGTGAGATCCAGGCAGGTTGCATGCCATTTGGCAGACCTTGGAAGTGGCTCTATGCTGGAGCTTCATTCAAGCCCAAGGTGTGAAGATGGATATGCGGGGCCTGGCTGAAACCCTGCAGAGGAAGACCAGAGGAGCTGGTAGAGTTGTGGCAGACAGTAGGAGTGTGTGAGCTGGGAGGTCTCGGTTTACGGGGCCTGGGTCATCTGTAAAGTTCTAGATGCCTCATGGATTGAGCAAGTCCTAGGGTCCAGGTAAGGAAGGCAGTCTTTACAGTTTTGGGGTGGATGACCAGCGCCATTGAGTCAGTGACCTGCAGAGAGAGAAAATCGGGCTTTCCAGATCCAGGGAAGTCCAGGGGATTGAAACGGTCTGTGTCTGAGTAGCTCTTGGGTAAAGCATCCAAGAAAGGAAGATACCTTTTTTCTGTTTAAGCCTGCCTTGTGATCTATTGTTCCTGCTGCTTTAGAATGTCCAGTCAGCAGCTTGTACAAAGTTGAAGTAGCTCCATGGAGATGCAGCTTACATTTTTCAAGAATGGATGTGACCCCTGTGTTGCTGGAATCCTTTGCAGTGCAGGTGCAAAATAAAAGCAGTTTGGGAGGAATTGGTAGCACTTGCATATCATTTAAACTGAAAGGGGAAGCTAGTAAAATGCTACTTTTTCCCTTTCATGGTCAGTTGAATTAATTTTCCATGAGTTTTTTTTTTTTTTTTTTTTTTTTTTTTTTTGTTGTTTAACCAGGAGTAGCACACTAAACTGAAAGCTTTTTTACAGGAGTGACCTGGGAGCACAGGGAAGTTAAGTGACTTGCTCAGGGTCACACAGTATGCAAGTGGAAGCTGTGGGATTCAAACTCAGGTCTGGTCTGCTGGATGTCACTAGATTTGCAGCTCAGAGTCTTAAACCACTGCCCTACTGCCTCCCAGTTTTCTTTCTAGCTGTAGTGTTCACGGGATTGTTTAAAGGCCCTGGGAACCAAGATCACTGCATAGAGGTTCCTGATCTGGTGGGCTGCTTTGGGAGGTAGAGGTTTGAATACCGAGAGGGAAGTAGGGTACAGTTACAGAAGATGCCAAACGGGTAAGAGACTAACTGTTTTGAGGTGCAAATGTCTCAAATGTTAGCACTTAGGAGTGATCTCCTTCTGCCAGGACCATCTGTGAATGTAAAAGTATGCCTCTAGACGGGCAGAAACGATTGGGGTGGGTTACACTTGAACCAAAACTTGATCTCAACTCAAGGTACATCTCACTCTAAAGAAAATGGTGGAGTGGGTGACCCATACTGGATTTGACATTTAAACAGACATTTGACAAAGCCAAAGTTCAAAATGGTCGCTCTTGGCTTCCATTCTCCCTACATTCAGGAAGGAAGATTGGCTGACATCTCTGGATTTAAAGGATGCCTACTTCCATGGTTCCCATCAGGCAATCACACAGAAAGTACCTCCGGTTCAGATTGCCATCAGGTCACTACCAGTTCAGGGCCATGTCTTTCGGCCTGACTTCTGGCCCAAGGGTGTTCACCAATTGCTTGGCAGTAGTGGTAGGACATCTAAGGAGGCGAGAGATGGCAGTCTTCCCATACCTGGACGACTGGCTAGTGGTAGGCCAGTCTCCTCAGCAAGTAAGACATGCACTGACCATCACTAAGGATACCCTGTGTACACTGGGCTTCCTTGGTAAACCCGAAAAAGCTGGTGCTAACACCAGTTCAACTCCTGGAGTTCGTAGAGGTGGAACTAGACACTCTGACAGGAAGAAACTTCCTTCCTCGGGGAAGGGTAGACAGCCTGGTGCAGCAAGCAAGCTTCTTCCAACTGCAGACCAGCAAGGCATTTTCTTCAGCTGTTAGGATAATTGGCTGCGTCAACAGTAATGGTGTCAGGTTCAAGATTCTAGATGAGGTACATTCAATCCTACCTCAGGTCTCACTGGTCTCAGAAAAGAGATTCCCTGTCAAAATTGGTTCCAGTCACCGGAACCCTGCTTCAAGCAGTAAAATAGTGGCAGGAAAAGGACAATCTTAGGGAATGGGTACCTTTCCTCCAACTGCCACCATCGGCAGTCTGAACTGACACCCCCTCCTAGGATGGGATGCTCACCTAGCTGAGCACACTGTGCACGGTATCTGGCTCTAGCAGGAGTCCCTGCTCCACATAAACCTGCTGGAGCTCTGGGGGAAGTTTGTCTAGGCATCCAGTCCTTTGCTTCAGGGCTGCAGAGCAAGGTAGTTCAGGTCAGAACGAACACACCACAATGTACTACATAAACCCGTGCACAGTAGTCATGAAAATGTGGAGTCTGGCTTACTCTTTGGGGATCTCCCTTTCAGCGGTTCACCTTCCAGGGAAGGACAATGTCCTTGCAGATACCCTAAGCAGGATCAACCAGAACCACCATGAGTGGTCTCTGAACAGGCAGATCCTGCAGGTGGTATTCAGAAGGTGGGACACCCCAGAGGTGGACCTCTTCACAGCCTCAATCACCAGCTGCATTCTGTTGCAGACCCCTGCAGTGGGTACAGTCCCTCTGGATGCACTGCTGTTGGACAGGACAGGGAGGTTCCTATGTGCCTTTTTCCATTTCCCCTGTTGCTCGGAGTACTGATCGAGCTCAAGGCTTAGCCAGTGATAATGATCCTCATTGCTCCAGATTGGGCCAGGCAGCCCTGGTATTCCCTGCTACTGACCCTATCAATATCCAAGCCAATCTCCCTACCCAGGGGGCACAACCTGTTGACCTCTGAGGGCAGGGTCCTTTACCACAGTCTCTAGTCCCCCAGACTCTGAGCTTGGCTCTTGAGAACTTGGAATATGCTGACCTTAACCTCTTGGAAGGGGTGTTAGAGGCTCTCCGGTCTCTAGAAAACCCTCTATCAGAAAGACTTACACTTGAATGGAAGAAGTTTTCCATTCGTACAGAGAAACGGATAAACCATCGCCAGGCTGGTTTATCAATGATTTTGGACTATTTGGCACACTTGCATTCCCTTGGCCTTGGGCCTTCCACCCTTAGGGTACACCTGGCAGCTGTCTCTGCATATTTCTAGGCTGCAAAAGGGGCATCCCTGGCTGTTAACCAGGCATTCAGAAAGTTCTTCAAGGGCCTACTTCACTTGCATCCCCCTCACAGGGAACCCACTCCTGCATGGGACCTCAATATATGCAGTGGTCAACTAATGCAACCCCTGTTCGAACCCATGTCCTCAGCAGACCTTAAGTATGTGACATGGAAAACTGTGTTCTGGTAGCCATTACCTCAGCCAGGAGGATCAGTGAGCTCCAGGCCTTGTCCACAGAGCCAGATTACATAGCAGTCCATAGAGACAAGGTGGTCCTTGGACAAATAGGAAGATCTTACTTCAAGAGGGCTCTTGCAGTAGGTATTCACATATAGGACTGACCCGCCAGGTGTCAAGACCCCACGGAAAAATTTCTAGCTAGCAGTCTCTGGCGGGAGACCGCCCCTACATCCGGTGACTGGTATACATCGTCAGTATAAAGGGATGGTCCCCACGCCCGCCTTCCAGTTCTTTCCCGCTGTCTGCTTGTGAAAGTTCCTTGTGGTTGAATGCTTCATCAGTTATTCGTCGGTCCTTCAGTCTTCAAACTTTTTGACCTTTTTTCTCTGTCTTTAACCTCTTCGATTCGCTGTGTATGTCGTCCCCGACGCTCTTCAAATTGCATAAGAATAAGTACGACTCGGGTGGTTCCCAGCTTCCACACAAGGATGACCACTCCTTGTGCCTCTTCTGTCTGGGCCTGGACCACCCCATGGAGAAGTGCCAGCACTGCCAGAAATTCAACTCCGCTACCCTCAAAAGAAGGCAGTAGTCCCTGGAAGCGCATACCTTGAAGAAGAAAATGGCCTCCATGGAGAAGGAGCTAAAGAAACTCAGGCAGGCGTCCACTTCTCCCGAAGGTCACAAGAAAAAAATGCGACAAGGAGAAGCACCAGGAGTGGGAACCAGCTTCCACAGCTGTTGCGACTCCGGCCGGAGTCATGGCACTTAAAGTAACATCCCCTCTGGGGGATCGCTCTACGACGGCCGTCTTGGTGGTTACCAAGAAGGTGTCGCCCCTCCCATCTGGCTTGCGCTCGGGCCCTTCGGGGCAAAGGGAGGCCTCCGCTCCCTTGAAGGCTGCTTCTACCACGTGGCCTTCGGGTCAGAGCGGGTCCGGTAAGTCAGGCGTCTGTCCCACAGATGCTCGCCCGGACAAGGCTGCATCTCCTGCATGGCCTTTCTCGAGCAGGGAGTCCGATAAGTCAGATGTCGGCTCCTCTGCCCTCCTGGATTCGGCCGGTAAGTCAGATGCCAGTTCCACAGACACTTGTGCAATCAAGAAGCCTGCGCCGGACCCTATAGAACAGTCCGATGCCCCAGGCTCTCTGCAATGTGCCAAGTTGCCTTCTGAGGTCCCTGCGTCTCCTCAGCTAACTCCCGGGGATTATAATCCTCCTTCCCCAGTCGTCGCAGGGGATACTGTGACACTGCTGTCAGGGAACCTTCCTTATGGACTCGATACCCTGACGCCGGCATACCCATTGCTGTCTGGTGTCCCCTTACCATCAGGTACTTCAGACCCTGTCTAAGGTGTACCCACGCTAGGCCAGACACCCGCGGGGCCAGCATTACCACCACCTGGCCCACCAACTGGACCTCTGCCAGGTCCCTCTGCTCAGTCAGAGCCCCTGGCACCTGCGTGTCCGACACTGCAGCATCAGGTGCCAGAATACCCGATGTCGCAGTATCTGACGCCTCAGTACCAGATGCCCCAGTACCTGACACCAGGCTACCCGCTGTCGGGTTATGGATACTTATTCTACAGATATCCTCAATATCCATATCCCCCTCTTCCTCCACCTCTGCCGCCCACTCTCCAGCTGCCGGCGGATCTGAAGGAGACACTGGCCTCCTGGTGGGCTGAGGCCAAGGCTCAGCTCACTCATGAGATCAAGAGTCATCTACCGACGCAGGACCCTGTACAAGATCCCCTATGTCAGAGACGGGAGATTCCCTCCCCCCTTCCCAACACCAGAAGAGAGTCCTCTGGCACTCGAGGAGGGGAGGATACGCACTCCAGCGAATTCCCCAAAGGGGCCTTCCTCCCCCTCATAGGGAGGAGTCTTCCTCCTCTTCATCAGATACGTCTGACTCAGACTGGACGCTCTGATCCTGAAGACGAGCCGCATACTCCGGATCACCCCAGGCTGAGGGCTCCTCCAGAGGAGCCCTCCTTTCTGGAGTTATTGAGGAAAATCCAGGAAGTCCAATAGTGGCAATCACTGGAGCCAGACTTGCAGCGTAAGAAGCTCGCTGCTCATCTGGATCTGCCAGAGACCGCTCCTACACTGATTCCACACTGGATCGAGCCTCACTTGGATCTTATTTCCACCATTTGGAAACAACCTTCTGCATTAGACCCCCTTCTGATTAAGGCAGACAGGCTATATTAGGCTCCTGAGGGTGTAGATTTCCTTAACCTCCACCCCAAGGCAGACTCTGTTGTCATCAGTGCCGCTTTGCCAATCCCAGACACCTCAGCTCATCTCTGCCTGATAAGGAATCCCGGCTTCTGGACCAATACGGGAAGTTCTGTTCCTCTTCTACCCTGGGTATTAGGGCCCTGAACTATGTGGCACATATGGGGGATTTTCAGAAGACTATCCTTAGTCAAGTGGAATCTAAATTGGACTCCCTTCCTGAGTCTCAGACTAAGCAGGAAGTGGCAGATCTTGTCTGTTGTGCTCATTCGGCCACTCGGCACATGCTTCGTGCCACTTGCGACACAGTGGACACAGCTGGAAGGAGCTCAGCTTTCGCTGTAGGCCTACAGCGGCATGCCTGGCTCGCGTGTCAGGATTGGTCCCTGAAGTGCAATCCGCTATCCAGGATGCTCCCTTCAGGGGTTCGATGCTTTGTGGGGATGATGTCAAGGACATCATTACCAAACTGCAGGAGAAGTGCACTGCACTCAAGTCGGTCAACCCTATGTACAGGCCTCCTCAAGGGCAGCGGCGTCCTTTTTCATAAACAAAACCAACAAAGGCAAAAACCACAGTGCAAATGGGAAAATAAACGTCGGGGCCCCTCCAGCATCCAAGACCCCCCCCAGCAAAAAAAGTCACAGGAACCTCTGCTGCTACGCTGCCCCTCACCTTCTGACTCCCTTCCTCTCCCACTGCCTCTGGAGGTTCCAGAGGAACCAGTAGGGGGGAGATTCTCCTTCCATCTGCCGGGTTGGGAGAGGATAACTTCAGATGCTTGGGTGCTCCAGTTGATATCAACAGGACACTCAATAGTTTCCACAGAAACCACCCCAAAGACCACCCCTCCAGTCGTCTTACTCCCCGCAACATCTTCCTCTGGTCCTAGAGGAAATCTTCCTTCTCTCGAAGGCGGCGATAGTACCAGTCACCAACCATCTTTGGGGGACAGGTTACTATTCCCATTTCTTCCAAGCTCCAAAGAGGCCTCACATCTTCAGGCTTATCTTAGACCTCAGCTCTCTGAACATGTTCATGGAGTACAAATGCTTCAAAATGCTCTCTTTGCAGAGCCTTCTACCACTTCTTCAGCAGGGACAGTGGTATGTGCTCTGGACATGCAGGATGCCTACCTGCATATCCTCATATGCCCTTCCCACCACAAATTCCTTTGTTTTTGCCTTCGGGGAACCACTGCCAATTCAAGGCCCTCCCATTTGGTCTTTCCTTGACCTCCCCCGCAGTATTTACCAAATGCCTGTCTGTGGTAGCGGCCATCTGCTTACCCACTGAGTTCAGGTATTCTGTACCTGGACGATTGGCTCTGGCAGCCCCTGGCCAGGGAGGAACTCATGCACTCTTTCCCTCACCCTGCAGGTCTTCACCAGCCTGGGTATCACCATCAACCGGTAGAGTACCATTTGGTCCCTGCCAATGCCTCCAATTCATAGGGGCGATTCTGACATGACCATCGGCAAAGTCTTTTGCCCTCGGACAGGGTAGACACCCTTCAGATTCAGGCCCATCTTCTGTCCAGTCGAAGGAGGGTTGAGCCAGGTCAGTTCTTCGCCTCCTCAGGCTAATGGCGACTGCTATTCAGACAGTCCCGCTCACTCGGCTCCATATGAGGATCTCTCAGTGGAGACGCTTCAGTCGTAATGGGACCAGACCATGGACAATCTAGACCAAGAGGTACTAGTTTACGATCCCATGATCAGGGATTTACAATGGTGGATGGTGCAGGAGAATCTATGCATGAGAGTTCACTTCAGTATCGAAGGCCCCTTCCAGATGTTGATGACAGATGTGTCGGGAGAAGGCTGGGGTGCCCATCTAGAGTCTCACAGCACTCTGGGCAGCTGGTCCACGTTCGAACAAAACCTGCATATAAATGTGCTCAAACTGAGAGCAGTCCTTTATGCCTTTCAGGCTCTACACCCTTATCCTTCCTGGTCATCTAATAATATGATCAGACAACATGTGTGTATTCTGGTATCTCAACAAGCAGGAGGAACATGTTCTACCCTCTGTGTCGGGAAGCGATGAGTCTGGCTTTGGGCAACCCAGCATCACCTTCACTTGACACTGATTCACGTCCCGAGAGTGGAAAACACACTGGCAGACCAACTCTGTTGGTCCTCAGCCAGGCCCACAAATGGGAATTGGATCAAAAGTCGTAATGACATCTTTCAGTGATGTGGAACACCTCTGATAGACCTCTTCGCTTCTCCCAAAACGCAAAACTTTGCGTCTTCTCAGTCACTCCAGGGGCGAGACATTTTTGGAGTGGGGCAGCTCTCTCTCGCTTGGAGGGACAGATTTGTTCATGCCTTCCTCCTGTTCCTTAATTCTGAGGGTCCTAAACAAACTCAGATCGGAGGGAGCTCGAATGATTCTCATCGCTCCTTTCTGGCCCAGGCAAATTTGATTCTGTCTTCTGCAACAGTTTTCAGAGGAACCTCCACTTCTAACCCCATGTATTCTTCTCATATTTGTAGCTCTCTGCAGTTAGCCTGTTAAGTAGAACTGCCCGGAGAATGAAACTATATGCTAATGTTGGAATCACTGGCACTTGACAATATTCAAACTGCTGCCCTCATCTGCTGCACATTCTATCAACGTCTCAGATTTCGTACTCCGCCTCACAAGCCTAGACGCCCAGGAGATCCCTCGGGTTATTGGCTTATTGTGAAGTATAATTCCTTAATTATACATAATTTTCTTTCTGCTGCCTTCATTTATTGTTTAGTTTTATTCTAATGTCTAGTATATTTTAGTTTAGTTAGATTTAGCGTCTATTTCTCAGTTCCTCACGATTCGGTATAACCATTAAGGAACTGAGTAGTTATATATTAGTTGCTGACTTTTTCCGTTTTTTGTTTTCTATTTTTGTTTAAAAAATGTTATTGTTTAAAGTTGTATTTGTCTTGTTGAAACTGCTAACCCAGTTTCTTTTCTAACCGCTAACCCGGTTACTGTGAACTGTTGTATCTGTTCCGAGAACCATTGACCCGGTTCCAAATTTACTAAATTCATCAGTTCTTTTGGGGCCTAATCAGTTATGAATTTATTAAATTCATCGGTTCTTTTGGGGCCTAATCGGTTCCTGAACTGACCGCAAAAAAAAGTCTTTTACGGTTGAGGTTTTTCTCCTGAAAATGGAGCATTCTGAAAAACCTAAGAAAAAGACTGGTGGTCCAGGGTTTAAAAACTGTTAAGTGTGGGGAAGTGTTCACCAGAGCAGACGAGCATGACAGCTGTGTGTTCTGCCTGGGAAACGAACATTTGAATTCTGACTGTGAAATTTGTAAATCTTTTCCACAGAAAACTGTGGAAAAAAGAATGAAGAGGTTGAATAAAAAGTTAGGAGATGCTTCAGGCTCTAACCAGCCAACACCTTCAAAATCAGTGGGTGAAACCACAGTTTCTTCCTTTACCACCCCTGATAAGGGTGAGTCAACCTCTTTAAAGAGACTGAGTGGGCTGGCTGACTCTCGGTCCCCTCAAAAAGTCATAGAGGACAGCATGTCGAACCCCAGGCAAAACCTACAGGGAAGTTCTTCTGTGCCTCACAGTCTGCCTACTGCTGAGAAAATTGCCAGGGCTATTGAAGTCAATGAGGCAATTCAGGGGTTTATACCTTCTCCAACCCCTCCTCCTCCAAGGGTTTAGGAAGTTACTCCTTGCTTGGATCCCCAGTCTCATGAAATGGATACTGGGGAGCATTATATACCAGAGCAAGATGATGGTGAGCCCACTGAACCGGAAATCTCACCTGAGCAGGATTTTGGCTCTCCTCCTAGGCCTGAGGATTTTTCCTCTCTTCTCCTTTGTGAGGCAAATCATAGGTGCCCTTGATCTGGCTACCACCAAGGTCCTAGAAGACGAGGAGGCAGAATATATGTAAATGATTGGGTTAACACCCACTAAAAAGATTTTTCTGCCTATCAATAAATTTTTTAAGAAGGATTTATTCACAGTCCTGCAGAACCCTAACTCTGTCACACATCTGGATAAGGCTGACAAGAAGTACCACCTGGGCAGGAAAGGGGCTGAATTCCTCTAGTCTCACCCTGATCATCAGGGTATAGTCCAGCAGGCAGCCTGTGAGAAGGCGAGGGTTCCTTTATCCACCGGAAAAGGACTCAAGGAAAATGGACAGTATGTCAAAGGGTATTTAGCTGCCTCTCTGGGGGTCAGACAAGCTAATTACCAGGCCTACTCTACACAGTATCAAAATACTGTGGCAGTCTGTTTTGGCCATGTCAGAGAAGGTTCCCTCTCCTATCTCTGATGACCTAGCAGAAACAGCCACATTTGGACTAGAAGCATCCAAATACCAGTTCCAAATGGCCGCAGATGCCAGTGATAACACTGCTAGGATTATGGCTCTGACTGTAGCCCTGAGAAGGTTTGCTTGGCTAAGGGCTACAAATCTAACACAGGACACCCAGGCTAAGACCATGGACTTTCCTGTTCAAGATCATTCCCTCTTAGGCAAACAGACTGAAGAATATATGAAAAAGGTGGATGAGTACAAAACCATCTAAGAGTAATTCATCCAAAGACAGGCCTTCTACTTTATAGGCCTTATGGAAGGGAGGTGGGAAGGTCCTATGGTAGGCTTATCAGCTTCAAGCTGTTTCACAGCTGCAGCCATACCCACAGCAGACTGGGTATTATAGGGCCAGAGGTAGGAGGGGTTCTCATCCGCCCAGGCTCAGGCCCCACTGAAACAAAATCCCTGACTCCTTTGCCAAGGCTGCTCCTCAATACCAGTAGGGGCAGACTTGCTCACTACTTTCAGGCCTGGCAGGCCATAACCACAAACAAGTGGGTATTGGAATTGTGAGCCAGGGACTCTCCCTGAGTTACAAGTCCTTCCTCCTCTGAAGTCAAGGCTATTCAAACCAGCCTCCCTTCTTGAAGAACAGCTTCTGAAAAGGAGGTTCAACCCTGCTCAGCATAAAGGCAGTGGAGCAGGTGCCAGTCCTTCAGAGGGGCAGAGGGTTTTACTCCTGGTATTTTCTGACCAAAAAGAAAAATGGGGAGTGGTGGCCTATTCTTGACCCAAGGCATCTGAACAAATACCTGGCGAAGCCAAAGTTCAGGATGGTGACCCTACCTTTAATTTTACCTATGATCCAGCAGGGAGACTGGCTGGCATCTCTAGATTTAAAAAATGCTTATTTCCACATCCCTGTAAAGGAGTCTCACAAAAATATCGGTTCAGACTCCTTTAGGGTCATTACCAGTTCTCAGCCCTGCCCTTTGGTCTAACCTCAGCACCAAGGGTATTCACAAAATGCCTGGTAGTAGTAGTGGCATTCCTACGAAAACTAGGAATCTGCTTTTTCCTCATCTCGATGACTGACATTATGGGAAAGTCATTTCAGCAGGTGCAAGCACACCTGAAATAACAAAATCTGTTAGTCTCTGGACTTCCTGAAAACCAGGAAAAGTCCATTTTCACACTGGTTCAAGTCCTACATTTCATTGGAGCAGAACTGAATATTTTAAAAGGAAGAGCTTTTTCCCCAGAGGACAGAGTTCAGTCTATACTGCAACTGATTGCCTCATTCGAATTGGGAAAGTCATTGTTCTGCAAGAAGATGCTTGCAAATACTGGGACACATGGCTGCAGCAACAGCAGTGGTCTTGGGAGCAAAACTTAGAATGAGAAACATACAGTTTCATCTACAGACACACTGGTGCCAAAGAAAAGACCATATGTCAAAACTGAGAACTGTAACAA
Organism: Neoceratodus forsteri; assembly: GCA_016271365.2. Classification (NCBI taxonomy): domain Eukaryota; kingdom Metazoa; phylum Chordata; order Ceratodontiformes; family Ceratodontidae; genus Neoceratodus; species Neoceratodus forsteri. Next base: position 258,177,559 of record JADMNL010000026.1, read on the forward strand.
AGTCAGTGATTCAGTCCCTGCAGTGGTGGACAGATATCCACAATCTAAGGGCAGGAGTTCCCTTCCAGAGGGAAAATCCCTCAGTCATCCTTACAACAGATGCTTCTCTATTGGGATGAGGTGCTCATATAGGAGAGCACACTACTCATGGCATTTGGTCAAGTGTGGAGTCTCTCCTCCACATATATCTGCTAGAGCTCAGAGCAGTATTTCTGGCTCTAAAAAGTTTTCCCAGTTAATACAGGACAAGGTGGTGCAGGTCAGAACAGACACCACCACTACAGTGTTTTTCATGAACAAGCGGGGGGATCAAGGTTGGATCCTCTGTGCGCAAAGGCCATGAAAATCTGGGAATTCGCTTACTCTCTGAAAGCTTCCTTGCAAGCCATTCATGTACCAGGCAAGCACAATACCCTGGCAGATGCTTTAAGCAGGATCAACCAGGCACATTACGAATGTTCTGAACAGACAGGTACTGGACTCGGTGTTCAGACGATGGGGCACTCCAGAGGTAGAGCTCTTTGCCTCTCACGAGAATCACATGTTGCCCCTGTTCTGTTGCAGGCCACCAGTCAGGGGCACACCCCTGGATGCCCTGGCCTTGGACTGGTCAAGAAAGCAGATATATGCTTTTCCTCTCTTCCTCTCATCTTCAGAGCGTTACTCAAGCTCAGGTCACAGCCTGCATCCATGATTCTGATAGCACCAGATTGGGCCAGACAGCCATGATATCCCTTCTGCTGTCAATGTCCACTCCAATCCTCCTGCCCAGGAGGCACAACCTATTAACTTCTCCACCAAGGGAAGATCCTGTATCGAACCTCGGGTCTCTCTGACTCGAGGCCTGGCTCTTGAGGACTTAGAGTTTGCAACTTTCCCAAGCTGTTGTGGATATCCTAAAAGGATATAGAAAACCATCTACTAAGAAAACCTATAGTGCAAAATGGAAAAGGTTTTCTGCTTGGTGTGATGCCAAACATATTTCTCCTTCTCTGGCAGAGATTCCACTGTTGTTAGAATATCTTACTGAACTGCGCTCTCAAGGTCTCAAACATACATCCCTGAACATGCATTTGGTGTCCATTTCAGCTTTTATCTCAACAGGAAAACTGTTTCCTTGCATCTAACCCTATTTTCAAAAATTCTTTAAAGGGTTAGCTCATTTACATCCTCCTATTAAAGAACCAGTTCCAGTATGGGATCTGAATATTTACATTGCTCAGCTTGTGAAACCTCCATTCAAGCAATGTCATCAGCACATTTGCAATATATCACATGGAAAACTGTGTTTTTGGTAGCAATCACTTCTGCTAGAAGAATAAGTGAATTGCAAGCATTATGTGTGGAAAATGATTATCTTTTCATAATGATAAAGTAGTACTTCATACTAATAGAAGATTTCTCCCTAAGATGGTTTCTGATTTCAACTTGAATCAGTCCATGACGCTGGCAGTCTTCTTCACAGAACATGCCAGTTCAGGAGAGCGCAGGCTCCACAGTCTGGATGTTAAAAGAGCATTGAGTTATTATCTAATTCACACCAAAGATGTATGGCATGTATGGCAGCTCAGATTCGATGCAAAGAAGTGCAGGATAATGCACATGGGAAACAAAAACCCAGGGGAAGCGTACACAATGGGGGGTGAGATACTGACAACAGTAAAAATGGAAAGGGACCTGGGGGTAATTATATCAGATGACCTAAAGGTGGGCAAGCAATGTGAGAAGGCAGTAAGGAAGGCTGGGGGATACTGGGATGCATAGGAAGAGACATCAATAGTAGAAAACAGGAAGTTGTTATCCCTCTGTACAGACAGTTGGTGAGACCCCATCTGGAGTACTGTGTGCAGATCTGGAGACCCCATCTCCGCAAAGACATACAGAGTGGAGGCTGTCCAGAGAAGGGCAACCAAATGGTGCAGGGTCTGCACCAGAAGACATACGAAGAAAGACTAAAGGAGTTAATATGTATACCCTTGAGGAAAGAAGGGAGAGAGGGGGACATAATAGAAACTTTCAAGTACCTCAAGGGAATCGACAAAGTCCAAGAGGGTAGCATCTTTCAGAAAAAGAGATGTGCAAGAACAAGGGGGCACAATTTGAAGATAGAGGGGGGATGGCTCAGAGGTAATGTGAGGGAGTGTTTTTTTCACAGAGAGGGTTGTGGATGCATGGAACTGCCTCCCTGAGGAGGTCGTGGAGTCAAGAACAGTGGAGGAATTCAAGAATGCATGGGACAGACATAAGGCAGTCCTAGTGGGGGATAGGAGGAAGTAAGCTGTTGGTTAACTAGGATCTGCAGCTTATCTGTTAGGTAGGAAAATGGGCAGGCTAGGTGGGTCAAGCGGTCCTTATCTGCTGTCAAATTCTATATTTCTATGTTTTTCTCACTAATGGGGATGTGGGAAAGGGCACTTCAGCCTCCAAGAGATCAGTCTCTTGCTGGATAGTTCAATGCATTCAGTTTTGTTACAAAAAATTTGGAAAACGGGGCCCAGCAGGTCTCTGGGCCCACTCTACTAGGGGCACAGCTGCTTCTATAGCAGCTTCTAGAAATATCCTTTTGGTGGCGATCTGTAAAGCAGCATCCAGGAGGTCAGTACACACCTTTTACTAAACATTATAGTTTGGACTTGCAGTCCAGAAGTGATACCAGGTTTGGCACAGCAGTCCTGCAGAGTCTCTTTCCTAAGTAGGTCCTCTGCCCACCTCCAAAGGTACTGCTTTGAAGTCTTCAGAGAGTTATGAATATGAGAAGAATACATGGGGTTAGAAGAATAAATTACTCACCTTAGTAGTCTTGTTTCTTCCAATGTATTCTTCCATATTCATAACTCTCCCTCTCTACCTCCCCTTCCAGAATCTGAGCCTCTGAATGTCTTCTTACTTGGCCGTCCCAAACACAGGCACACTTACCTTAATCCTTTGGAGTTGTTTACTTACCTTTCTTTTTCCCAGGTGATTCTGGTTGGTTTTTTTTTCCCCCAATTGTTTTACCAGTTGAGACGCACTAAGCTGAAAGCTTGTTTACATGTGCAACCTGGGAGCACAGGGAAGTTAAGTGACTTGCTCAGTGTCTCACAATATGTAAGTGGGGGTTGTGGGATTCAAACCCAGGTCTCCAGATTTGCAGCTCAGAGCCTTAAACCACTGCACTATACTGCCTCCTTGGGTCCATTTCAGGTAAGTCTGATACCACAATCATTAGTATCAGTGGTAAGGGGTAGTTGTAGAACAGAGTTGTCTGTATCAAGCAGTTTTTTAGCTTGAGTCACTTTAGTTAGGTTGCCTTGTGGGCTTCCTAGAAATCTGAGACGTTGATAGAATGTGCAGCAGATGAGGGCAACAGTTTGAATATTGTCACATGCCAATGATTCCATCATTATCATATAGTTCCATTCTCAGGGCAGTTCTTCTGAGCAGGCTAACTGCAGAGAGTTATGAATATGGAAGAATACATTGGAAGAAACAAGATTACTAAGGTGAGTAATTTTTTCTTCCTCTTCCGCAATAATTGTTGACCCAGGATCGGGGACCCTTGTTCATCCAGGTCTCAAATCCCTTCATTTACATGCGTGGCTCCTGCAGACATAGCGAAAGCCTGCTTTGGAGTTTCTCCACTCATAACGGACATCTTGGTAGAGGCCAGAAAGCCTTCCACCAGGTCCACTTACACCATGAAGTGGAAACTGTTTTCTGTTTGGGCTACTTCAAAAGACTTCGAACTTCCAGCCAATAAAGTCCTGGACTACATGTGTCAACTCTTCGATCTGGGTCTTGGCTATTCCTCATTAAAGGTCCACATAGCTGCTATTTTAGCCTACCATATTCCCTTCAGGGACAGGACTTTTGCTTAGTTGGAAGTCTCTTAAGACTTTCCTCAGAGGGGTTTTCCATTTGAGACCCCCACCCGCATTCCTGCCCCTCCATGGGACTTGAATTTCATCGTGGAGAAGCTTACTCTGCCTCCCTTCGAGCCAGCAGCTACAGTTGATTTGAAGTTCCTTTCTTGGAAGACGCTCTTCCTAGTGGCAATTACTTCTGCTCGATGCATTTCCGAGCTTCAGGCCTTGATATGCAAAATCCCATACTTGATTTTCCACAAGGAACTTGTGGCTCTACGCACCAACCCTAAGTTTCTCCCTAAGGTGGTGGCTGAATCTATACTGAATCAATCCATTGAGCTATCCGCTTTCTTTACGCAACACTCCAATCAAGGGGAGTACCTCTTGCATACTTTGGGTGTTCACAGAATACTGAGATACTGCACCACTCGGATAAGGATCTCAGGAAATCTGACTAGCTTTTTGTCTCTCTTGCTCACAGAAGGGAAGGCAATGCCTGTCAAAATGGTTGGCTCATTGTATCACTTTCTGTTACAAGTACAAGAAGACCCTGCCGGGTCAACTCAGAGGTCACTCCACCAGAAGAGTAGCTGCCTCTGCAGCTTGTTTCAAGAATGTGTTGGCGGCAGACATCTGCAGCTGCAACTTGAACTTCTGTCCATACCTTTACGAAACACTACAGTTTGGACATTGCCTCTCGCCATAGAACAGGTTTCGGGTTGGCTGTGCTACAAGGTCTCCTTTCATTAGACCTGTTTCAGCCTGAGGTTCCATGCTATGGATGACAGTCCTCCTCTTGAGTGCTTTTCATTGTTCCAGACTGCTTGGGACTCGGTCCTATATGTGAATACCTGCTGCAAAAGCCCTCTTGAAGTAAGATAGTACAGTTACGTAAGAACTTACTGTAACAGTAGATCTTCAAGAGAGGCTCTTGAAGTAGGTATTGCCTTCCCGCCCTCCATCACCCTAAGCTCTTTGGCTCCATTTCCATGGGGGGGATATCCTCTTCTCTCTCTTGTCTTGTCTCTTTTTTGGCCCTTGGCGGGAAAGAACTGGAAGGTGAGTGTGGGGGACCGTCCCTTTATACTAACGTCGTATGACGCCGGTCACCTGATGTGGGGGCGGTCTCCCCTGCCAGAGACCGCTAGCTAGAAATTTTTCCGTGGGGTCCTGATGCCTGGCGGGTCAGTTCTATATGCCAGTACCTACTGCAAGAGTGCCTCTCAAAGATCTACTGTTACGATAAGTTCTTATGCAATGGTACTTTCTTCCCTAAGCTGGTCTCAGGCTTTGACCTTAATCAGTCCATTACCTTACCCGTCTTTTTTTTTTTTCTTTTCACTGACCACTCCAGTTTCAGGGGAACGAATGCTGCATAGTCTTGATGTCAAGAGCTGCTACTTGTGGCACACAGAGCCACAGGTAGGCTAGAACCCAGCTCTTCCTGACCTACGGAGAAGTGGGGCAGGGCAAACCTGCCTCAGAGGTCCATTGCCTGCTGGATTGTGGCATGTATTCAATTTTGCTACAGCAAAGTGGGTAAAGAGCCTCCTGTAGGCCTTGGGGCCCACTCTATAAAGGGTGCAGCTGTGAGAGAGATCCCTTTGTTAGAAGTCTGCAAGGCAGCTACCTGGAAAGCAGTTCACACCTTTACGAAATACTGCATCCTGGTTACCCAGGCCAGGAGTGATACCAAGTTTGGCACAGTAGTACTGCAGAGCCAGTTTCCTAAACAGATTCTCTACCCTCCTCCAAAGGTACTGCTTGGGTAGTCTGCATTTGTCAAAATGCAGTAAGATTTCCTGGGGTTTGAAGATAAAGTTACTTACCATATTAATCTTGTTTTTTTCCAAGGGAACCTTACTGTATTCTGAGCTCTCTCCCAGCCTCCCCTACTAGAACCTGTGAGCACTGCAACACAGCTGTCCATGGTGTTTGAAACCTGTGTTTCATTACTGGGCTTAGTGACTTGAATCTTAGTGTTGCCCACACTTTTAAATAAAGGGGATTATTTGTTGTTGGGTGTTATTAATTCAATTAATTATTAGTATAGTTTAGCTAGCTTGTTGTTATGCATGCTTCGTAAGAATTTGACAGTTGCAGGATGTATTCCAGGGACAGTGGTTTGAAAACTGAGCTTGAGCCTAACATTCCATGATGAGCTGACAATGGCCCTTTATCCTGCCTACTTTTTCCTGACTCCCTCCTACCCTATACTAACTATATACTGTTCACCCTGAAACTTGTCTGAAGCTGGCTTATGTCGTGTCTCTCCATTTTTGGCTGTATAATAAATGCTTGGACATCTTTGTGTTTAAGACTGTAACCATTGTTGACCTTTGTATGTATGTTACCCTACATCTTTTGACGTGGAACCTTTGTAAATGAGCTGCTCCTGCTCAAAGATATGTGTAATCCTAGAGTTTAATAAAATAAAATGATTAGCATAGGTTCTATTAACCATTTCAGCTCTGGGGCAGTCTTATAGGGAGACCAAACTGCATTTGTCAGAATACAGTAAGATTCCATTGGAAGAAACAAGATTACTATGGTAAATAATTTTTGCTTTTTGCCATCCAGGTGTTTTTCTGCTGGTACCAGTCTTCAGGCTTGTGGCCTGAGAGAAGAAATGACAAAGATCTGCACTTTTGAGCCAAGCAAGAAACGATTTACTGAAGAACAATCTTCATTTTAAGCAATAAATCGCTAAGTTGTGGTCTGGGAGTGCTTGCAGCCATCCTGTACTGTAGATGGTACTGGGATTTTCAGGCTTGCTTTCTCCCATCCAGCTCCCACTCCCCCCCATTGTGATGCTCCTCCTCTCACGTACCTGTTTGGTTTGCCAGTGTACCAGGCTCACTCTTGGGCATTACAGTAGTTGCTATCCAGCTACAGAATTATTATTTAGGCAAGTTCCAGCTAGTGGCAGGATATAATCGATTGGCTCATTTAAGGCTAATTTTTTTTTTCTTATCACATCATGCCATACTTAGTGTAGTTCTAACTAAGCAAAGGATACAATTAAGCATATATTTTTTTGGTTTTGTCATATCATACCACATTGTTTAGTTTCAGCTGAAGCTAGGATATTTATTCATTCAGATTTTTTATTTATTATACTATTACTTAATTTACTTCCAACTGAGGGCAGGCCAGAATACAATTAACTTATTTTTATAATCTATTTATGATACCATACTTGGTTTATTTCCCACTGTAGCTAAGATTTAGCTGTGTCCTAATTTCATTTTATTTATTGATTTTCACTTAGTTAATTGATTACACTTGGCAATTCACCAATAAAAGCCTATGCACCTGAAATATAGGTGCCTTACTGCAGCAGGAGTCCAGAATTGTGCAAATGACAAACTGTGATGTGATGGTGGTGGGGGGGAGAACCATCTCCCGTGAAAAATTCTTGAAACCAGGTCCCACTTACCTCTGGTTATAAGTGCCCCCACACTCCATCCCTGCGCTCACTAACGTGATGCTAGTAAGAGCGCGGGGGCGTGCTCCCTTATAATCAATGGGCAGTCTCTTTTCCATCGGGGTTTTTTTTTTTTATATATTATGGTCATTTGGTAATAAAACGTGGGCACCGGTTGACTAATAAGATCCTTGTTAGTTGATTGGTGCCCACATTTCATTACCAAGTGGACACATTATAAATGATCGGGAAACAACACTGGCCATTGATTATAATGGAGTGCGCCGCCACGCTTTCACTGGCATCTTGTCATCACGTTAGTGCACGCGGTGGGGAGCACTTATAACCCAGAAGTCTGTGGGATCTGGTTTTAAGAATTATACCAGTGAGATGGATAGTGCCCCCCGCCCCACCGACCACATTATATTTTGTCATTTTCACAATTCTGGACTCCTTTTGCTGTGAGGCACCTATATTTCGGGTGCATAAGCTTTTATTGGTGAATCTCTAAGTTTCATCTTAGGCTAGGAAATAAGCAATGAACTTAGTTTTATTTAATTTTATTATACCACATTCCGTTTAATTCCATTGGAGGTTATGGTGCAATAACGTTTTGTTGTACCATGCATAATTTATTTCTAACTATGGCTAGAGCACAATCAAACTTTTTGTCATTTATTTATTTATTGATTTAGTCATTCATTAATTTACTTCCAACTGACGCTAGAATACATACAAAAAGTGTATTTTTATTTACTATTCTTACTTTAGTTCCAAATGAAGTAAGAATACAAAAGATTAGTTTTATTTATGTATCGATTATAATCTTTGAAAAATAAAAGCTTTGTTAATGCACTGGTTAGGGTTCGATTTAATACCACAAAAGTAGGGAACTGTGGTGTTATGGTTTCCGATCCTAACTCCCCACCCTCCAAGCAGCAAAAGGAAAAAGAATTATGGTTTTAGGTGGCTGGAGTCTTAGTGAATCAGTGGCAGGGCCTTCCTCGGGGGTTGTCAACCCTAATGTTCACCCTTCCTCCCAACCCGTAGCCTCCTGTCCGAAGCACAAGGTATAGCTCCAAGCAAGAGCCTCATACTGATGTCCTCTTGAAATGCAGAGAAGTGCGTCTTGCCACATGTTACTAATACTGTGTGTTGTAGCTTTCCTCATACATACATACATACGAAATGCCAGCAGAAACGGACCTCAAAAGCATAGAACATTGAGCTTGAACTCTGTTTTCAAACCTCTGTCTCTGGTACTTACCAGTGTAACCGTCAGATTCTTTACTCCGCCTAACAGTGAAGTCACTCTGGAGATTTTTCCTTTGCTCGGTTCGGTAGAGTTGAATCAGCATTCGGTTTATCTAACCATTTCATTATTTTCAGATTTTCCAGCCTCTGTCTACGGCACAGGTAGTGTGGTAGAGAGGTAGTGACTTTTATTTTATTAAATTCTGTGGAAATTTCTCAATGGTCGGTCTGGTTAGGAACCAACCTTTTTGATTGTTTCTTTATTCTGGGATTTAGTGTGACGTTCCAGTGCTGATTGGTTTCAAAAGAACCAGACTTTTTCTGGTTCTTTACAGAACCCGTAACACAGTTTGTAACTGATCGATTGTTTATCTGGCTTGAAAGCTTTTAAGGGTAGTTGGTTAGGTTGGCCATGTTTGAGAAACCCAAGAAAAAAAAAAAACAGTCCCACTGGGTTTCAACACTGTTCTGAGTGTGGGGAGGCCTTTACCCAGGCCGAACCCTCCCACCTCACCTGTGTTTGTCTGGGGTTTGATCACCTCAAAACAGACTGCCAGATTTGTAAAAACTTCCCTAAAGCCACTTGAGAGAAAAAAGGTTGAGTAGGCTAAAGGAAAGGGAGGCCGAGAAGACGGTAGATCCGGATGGCCAGCCCGGTTCATTTGCAGCCGAACCTGAGGAGGTGCCTACTGACCTAGGCGATACCACCTCAGGCAAAAGGAGGTCCGACTCCGAGGGGTCGGTTCCATTGAAAATGAAGCACAAGTCTGCTGGTTCGGATCCAGCACCGCATACCCAACCACTGACAAGATACCCAAAGTGATTAGTATGTTCAGCTACTACTGGTTCCTTGGCCTCCAAACCACCACCGTTGCTGGGTAGGTTCGGTCAGATCCGACTCCATCGGATTATGATACAGATGCTTTCTATGAGGAGTGGGAGGGAGACAAGTATCCAGAGGATGAGGATGAAGATAATGACTGTGAAGGTCTGGATGTGCCCATTGAACAGGACATCTCTCCAGACAGACCCTCCAATGTCTCTCCTCCCAGGCTTTGAGTTCCCTTCACACTTCTTGTTTTACAAGAAGGTGGCTGAAACCCTCCAGCTCTCAATGGTTGAAGCAGCTGAGGAGGAGGAAGAGCCTGATTTTGTAGAGATGATGGACATCCCAGAGTCCAAAAGACTGTTTGGGGAGCAGACAGAGGCTTACATGAGGAAAATGGATGAGTACAGGACCACCTACGGAAGTGCACAGGCCAAAGAGAGGCAAGCCACTCCTCAAAAGCAGCAGTCTAGGGGCAGGCCTTCCACAGGCCTTTCTACCAAGCTCAGGTTTCCTCTTCCTTCCCACAGAGGGGGTTCTTTCGAGGGAGGGGATGAGCAGGGCTGCATCCTCTTCCCAGTACAAGGCTCCGGCCAAGCAGACACCCTGATGTCAGCCTAGGTCAACTTCTGCTATTCCAGTAGGAGGCAGGCTGGCTTACTAATTCCAGGCCAGGAAGTCTTACCTTAGACAAGTGGGTCCTGGAGGCAGTAAGCCAGGGATTGGCCCTCAGCTTCAAAAGGTTTCCAAAACTGAGGGCCAAGTCTTTCCCACCTGCATCCATCTCCAAGACCCTTGCCCTAGAGGCAGAGATTTAATCTCTTCTGGCTCTGAGCCGTAGAAAGTTACTACTCAGCACAGGGGCAAAGGCCTATACTCCAGGTACTTCCTTACCCCAAAAAGACAGAGTGGCAACCCATGCTAGACCTAAGGTATTTGAACAAACACATCGCAAAACCAAAATTCAAAATGGTAACTCTGGGAATAATTCTTTCCTCTCTAAGGCCAGGGGATTGGCTTGCATCCCTGGACCTCAAGGATGCCTGTTTCCATATTTCTATCAGGTGCTCCCTCGGAAAGTACCTTGGGTTCGAGTTGTCTTCAGGCCACTATCAGTTCAGAGCCGTGCCATTCGGCCTAACATCAGAGCCAAGGGTGTTCACAAAGTGCCTTGCAGTAGTAGTTGCCTTCCTCAGAAGGCAGGGTATTTCCATTTTCCCATATCTGGATGACTGGCTAAGTGTAGGTCAGTCATCCGACCAGGTCAAGTCAGCTCTACAAATCACTCAAGACTTGCTCAGTTCTCTGGGGTTTCTTCTCAATCTCCCAAAGTCTGTTCTCGAACCAGTACAACTTATTATTTTCATAGGAATAGAACTGGATGCTATCCAAGCAAAGGCCTTCCTTCCTCTGACAAGGGTAAAGGTCCTAACAGATCTTGCTTCCTCTTTTCGGCCTCTGGTCTCTCGTCCAGCAAGGCAGTTACTTCAACTCCTGTGCCACATGGCAGCTTCCACTGCAGTGGTACAAGGAGCCAGATTTCAGATGAGGGACATTCAGTTCCATCTAAGGTCCTTTTGGTCTCAGAAAAGAGTCGCTCTCACCAAATTGATTCTAGTGACTCAGACTTCGGTCCAAGCTCTCCAGTGGTGACTGGACCAGGACAACCTCAGACAAGGAGTTCCATTTCTCTATCAAGTCCCCTCAGTATTCCTAACTACAGATGCTTCTCTCCTAGGTTGGGAGCCCTTACGGCTCAAGGGGTCTGGTCTCCACAAGAGTCTCTCCTTCATATCAATCTCCTGAAACTCGGGGCCGGGCCGTTTTTCTAGCCCTTCAGGTCTTCTCTGAGTCAGTCAGGGACAAGGTGGTCCAAGTCAGGACAGACGGCACCATCACCACAGTGTGGTACTTAAACAAGCAAGGGTGCACTCGGTCCACAGCCTTGTGCACAGAAGCCATGAAACTATGGTCTCTAGCCTATTCTCTTCAGACTTACCTGATTGCAGTTCACCTTCCAGGAAAAGACAATGTACTAGGAGATGCCCTGAGCAGAATCTCCCAAAGGGCATTACGAAGGGTCCCTGGCCCCCATACTATAGGTCATCTTATATCTCTGGAGTGCCCGATCTGGAGATCTTTTTGCAGCCCTGAATAATCACCAACTTCCTCTGTTTTGTTGCAGACCTCCAGTCCTGGGGACTGTTCCTCTGGATGCTCTCATTCTGGATTGGAAAAGCAGGTTTCTCTGTGACTTCCCTCCCTTCCCCCCTGTTGTTCAGAGTCCTGATCATAATCAGATCTCAACCCGGCATAGTGATACTGGTGGCTCCATATTGGGCCAGACAGCCTTGGTACCCTCTGTTGCTGTCTCTGGCAGTGTCACGTTCCCTGTCTCTTCCCAAGAGATACAACCTCCTGACCTCCTCTCAGGGGAGGATCTGGTACCCCAATCTCCAGTCTCTCAACCTCAAGGCCTGGCTCTTGCAGAGTTAGAATATGAGGGTATTCATCTTTCTTGGGGAGTCCTGGATATTTTGAAAGTTTTCAGGAAACCTTCCACTAGAAAAAAAAATTTAATTCCAAATGGAAAAGATTCAGCATTTGGTGTTCTCAGAAGAGCATTGTGCCTGATTCTGCAGGCATTGCTACAGCCTTAGATTATCTGGTTCATCTTAATGGTCTAGGCCTTAGGCCTGCAACTCTGAAGGTTCACCTAGCAGCTGTCTCTGCATTCCTTTCAGCAGGGAAGGGCTCTTCCCTGGCATCTCATCCTGTTTTCAGTAAGTTTTTCAAAGGTCTGGTTCTTATTGACCCTCCCTTTCGAGAGCCTACTCCGGCTTGGAATCTTAATGTCTGCATTGCCCGGCTTATGCAGCCACCCTTTGAACCTCTGGCTTCGGCTGAACTGAAGTACTTGACCTGGAAAACTGTGTTCCTGGTAGCTATTACTTCTGCTAAATGGATTAGTGAATCACAGGCCCTGTCAGTCGAACCTGACGTCCTCTCCTTCCATAGGGATAAGGTGGTCCTGAGAACCAATAGGAGGTTCTTACCCAAAGTGGTATGAGATTTTCATCTGAACCAGTCTGTCTCTTCCTGTTTTTCACTGACCATTCTTCAGGGGAGAGAAGATCACACAGTTTGGATGTTAAAAGGGCTCTTAGCTACTACATAGAACATACTAAGGCATGCAGAAATAACTGTTTTCAATTGTTTCTCACTTATGGTGAAGTGGGGAAAGGTAAGCCTTCTACTAAAAGAACTATTGCCAGGTGGATCGTCTTTTGTATACAATTCTGCTATGACAAATTGGGCAAAACACCCCCTCCAGGCCTGAGGGCTCACTCGACTAGGGGTACTGCTGCTACTCTGGCTGCGGCCAGAGATATACCCTTGCTAGAAATCTGTAAAGCAGTCACCTGGAAAATGGTCCATACATTCACCAAGCATTACTCTCAGGACATCCAGGCTAGGAGTAATGCTAGGTTTGGCACAGGAGTACTGCAGATCCTGTTCCCAAAGTTGGTTCTGCATTCCCTCCTCCTAGGTGAACTGCTTGGTAGTCTACATATTGTCAGAATACAGCAAGACTTCATGTTGTTTGAAGAAACAATTATCTGCATAGTAATGTTATTTCTTCTAATGGAGTCTTGCTGTATTCTGACCTGCCTCCCCTCTCAGAACCTAGTTTTTGGGAAGTGGGCTAGCAGGTACAGTGTTGCACCTTAATGGTGTACCTTTTGCCCTCCCTCTTAAGGGTGGGGTATTTGTTTTAATGTTACTATTGTTATGTTTAATATATATATTGTCATTACCTTTTTTGTTGGGTTCTCGACTTGAGTCTTTTTGGGACCCAAATTGTTGCCTTTTGGCTATATAATAAACAATTTCCATAGTTTACTACTTGGTTAGTTTGCTCGTAAGAATCCGACTGTTACACTGGTAAGTACCAGACACAGAGGTTTGAAAACTGAGCTCGAGCTCAACGTTCTATGCTTCTGCACAGTTAACTCTTTCCTCTCTGGGGCAGTTCAAATGCTGGGGCTGACTGCATATTGTCAGAATACAGCAAGACTCCATTAGAAGAAACAACATTACTATGGTGAGTAATTTTTTCTTGTTTGCCTTTGCAGCTGCCTTCCTGCACTGAAATGAGTGGCTCATAGCCCCCGTTATTATTACCGCTAGATCCTTCTCCTCCACTGTGCTTGCCAACTGTACCCCTCCCAACTGCTGTTACCTCCCCTGGTTCCTTGCTCCGAAGTGCAGTACCTTGCATTTCTTGGCATTGAACCCCAACTGCCATGTCTCCGACCATTCGTGTAGTTTGATCAGGTTTTCCTGCAGCCCTTTCTACCACTGCACCGATCTTAGTATCGTCTTCAAATAGACAGATCCTACTCCAAATTCCGTTTGAGATATCTGCTATGAATATCCCGAACAGCACTGGTCCCAGTACAGAACCCTGGGGCACCCCACTCGTAACGTTCCCTTGGGGATGAGAGTTCCCCACCACCACCCTTTGCTGTCTACCCCTCAGCCAGTTGGTGATCCAGTTGACCATTTATGTCCCCACCCCCAATGTATTCCAGTTTTCCCCCCAGCCTCCCATGTGGCACAGTCAAAGGCCTTGCTGAAGTCCAAGTATAGGATGTCCACTGCATGGCCCCTGTCCAGTTCCCTTGTAAACCAGTCATAGTACTAGACTAGGTTTGTCTGGTAGGATCTGCCCGATACAAAACCGTGTTGATGGCCGTCTTGGAGCTCATTGTCTTCCAGAAAGATCATCAGTCTCTCTTTTAGGATTGACTCCATGAGTTTCCCCACGACTGAAGTGAGACTCACTGGTCTGTAGTTGCCTGGATCATCCTTCAGGCCACTTTTATGAATGGGCACCACATGGGCCATCCTCCAGTCCTGTGGCATGCATCCTGTGTCCAGTGATGTACTGAACAGGTCTGCCACTGGTCCTGCCAGGATCTCCACTAGCTCCCTAAGTACCCTAGAGCGAATTCCATCCCGCCCTGGCTCCTTGTCCACCCTCTGTGCCCTTAGTCCCTCCAGCACCCTGTCCTCCGTAATTCTGATATTGGTCTCCCTTGCCCATTCCACCCTTCCCCTGGGGTATCGTCCCCCTTCTTTCCTTCGTGAACACAGAGCAGAACTCATTCAGTGCCTCTGCCTGGTCCTCCCCCTTCTCCACCCACCCCACCCCCAATTTTCTTAATCCTCACAATTTGGTTTTTGTTTGTTCTCTCGCCAATGTATCTGAAGAAGTCCTTTTCCCTGTCCTCGATTCCCTGCGCCAGGCTCCTCTCTCTGGAAGCCTTGGCCGCTCTTAGTAGCCTGGTAACCTCCCTGGATTTCTTTGTGTATTCATCTTTGCCCTCTTGCCCTCCTGATTTCCTAAGGCTCCAGAATGCCTTTCTCTTGGTTCTCACCCCTTCCATTACCTCCTAAATTGGCCAGCTCTATTTCTTTGCTCTCCCCTTCTTGCTCCATGTCCTGCTGCAGGTCTCTGTAGCCTCTGCCAGTCCTTTCTTAATGATATTCCATTTTTGGCTGGCACTCATGCATGTCCGAATTCCCCAAAATGCTCAACCAAAATTTCCCCCATCCTTTTAAAGTCCACCCTCTTAAAATCCATCACCCTGGTACCTGTTCCTCCTGTTACATTTCCCATATTGAGTGTGAACCACACCGTACGATGGTCTCTTCCAGCCAGGTGGTCCTCCATTCCCAGATCCCTTACAGCCTCCCCGTTTGTTAATACCAGGTCCAGAGTCCTACCCTCCCTTGTAGACTCTCTGACCAATTGCACCAGGAAGCAGTCCTGAAATGCATCTAGAAATCTCTGCTCCTTTGCACATGTGGTTGGGGTGTTGAAGTCCGCCTTCCTACAGACTCTTCTAATCTGCTCTGCCAACCCCCTATCCAGGTCATCCCCGAGTTGGTGGCCTGTACACTACCACCACCCTCTGTGTGTCTGTTTTCTTGAAACTGCATCCATAGGGCCTCTGTTCTGCCCTCCTCCTCCTCCTCCTCTATCATACACCTTATCCCCTCCCTCACCCCCTCTCCCCTTAGTTCTGTCCTTTCTGAATATCCTGTACTCTGGGATCATCGTATCCCAGTCCTTGTTGGCCCATGTCTCTGTGATGGCCTCAGTGCCCACCCTCCCCACAGCAAGAGAGTCTATAGTTCAACTGATCTGTTACCTAAGCTTCTCGCATTCAGTGAGACCACCTTCCAACCTGTGTCTTTCTCTCCGTCCTTGTGGGCCCTAATATGAAGAAAAATCCATCTGCCCTTATTTGCTCAGAGAACAGGATGGGCATTAGGCTTGACAGTCCCCAAGGAAGACCCCATCACTGATTCACCAAGACTCAAGACCCAAAACCTATTTTTCCTTTTGCTGCTTTTTTTTGGGTGAGGAGTTAGGTTTGAAACCCTTACTCCACAGTCCCCTACTTTTGCAGCATTATCTTGAACCCAAACTGGTACATTAATAAATTTTTAACTTCTTTATTGTATAATCATATAGGACAGGTGCAGTTGTGTTACAAATATGATGGGCTAAGTGGGCTTAATTCCCAGAACATAAGTTCTTTTGCAAAGAATTTTCTTTCTTTTGAGATAGTGGAATCATATGCTCATTCTCAGACATGCAGGGCCAAAGGGAAGACTCTGTCTGCCTATGAAAGTGCAGGGTTCTTGGATGCCCTGCAGTTCCATGCAGTAAAACATGCCAAGAATTTGTGGGGCTGTCAGCTTGCAGCAGCGCCGTATGTTCTTTGTGCTTCCATGTAGCTGCAGATACAAACACACAGGGGAAGGAGTCCATCTGTCAGCCAATGCACAGGACCGTTTGTCACCCATAGGTGCAGACATGCAGGGCCCTATGCCACAAAAAGTTGTTTTCACTATATATGCACAAAATCAAATTTCATAGTGGGAATCCAGCTTTCATTTACATTTTTATTTAACCAGGCAGAACAACGTTGAGCACGCTCATTTGCAAGATGGTCCTGGGAGGACAATAGACAGTTACAATGAAAAAGATGTGGAAAAATATACTTGTACTTACATTTGTGACACAAAGTACACAAAAAAAAAAACATTAAAAGCAGTACAAGATGCACATACGAACAGATGTGTACTAACAAAAACCAACCTTTTTTCCATAGAGATTACAATATCCATGTGATGTAAAATGGGATCAAAAATGGATCAAACAAGCATTTGTCAATGCCGAATGTTGATTGCGCTGGTGTGTTGAGCTCACTCACTGTCCCTCTGCCACTTGCTCAGTCTGTTTCTCCCGGTGCTGCAGGCTGCTGTTTTGTACTGGGCTCCTGCCTGCATTGTCACCTTGTTTTGCCCAATAAGAAATCCGCAGCTGTCCTGACACAGCTGCATTGAGGTGGCTCACTCCCCCTCTCTCACTCACTCATTCTGTTTCTGCTGGCGCTGCAGGCTACCCTTTTGTACTTGGCTCCTGCGTTTGTTGGTGGCTTTTTCTGCCCACAAAGAAATCTACAGCAGTCCCAACACAGGTCTGTTGAGCCTGCTGAGTCCCTCTCTCTCTCACTCACTCACTCGTTCCATTTCTGCCGGCGCTGCAGGTTGCCCTTTTGTACTGGACTCCTGCCTGTGTTGGCACCTTTTTCTGCCCACAAAGAAATCCACAGCTGTCCCGACAGAGCTCCGTTGAGGTCGCTCACTCCTCCTGTGTCACTCACTCATTATGTTTCTCCTGGCGCTGCAGCCTGCCCTTTTTTGTACTGGGCTCCTGGCTCTGTTGGCGCCTTTTTCTGCCCACAAAGAAATCTGCAGCAGTCCCGACAGTGCTCCGTTGAGCTCACTCAGTCCCCTTCTCTCACTCGCTCATTCCGTTTCTGGTGGCGTTGCAGGCTGCCCTTTTCTATTGGGTTCCTGCCTGCGCTGCCGCCATCTGCAGCAGTTACAATGCAGCTCCGTTGAGCTCGCTTACTCCCCCTCTCTCACTCGCTCATTCTGGTTTTCTAGCCACTGCAGGCTGCCGTTTTGTACTGGGCCCCTGCATGCATTGTTGCCTTTTTCTGCCCACAAACAAATCTGCAGCAGTCCCAACAGAGCTCTGTTGAGCTCACTCACTCCCCCTCCCTCACTTGCTCATTCTGTCTCCTGCCGCTGCAGGCTACCCTTTTTGTACTGGGCTCCTGCTTGCATTGGTGGCTTGTTCTGGCCAGAAACAAATCTGAAGCAGTCCCGACACAG
The DNA here is from genome assembly GCA_016271365.2 of Neoceratodus forsteri. Taxonomy (NCBI): domain Eukaryota; kingdom Metazoa; phylum Chordata; order Ceratodontiformes; family Ceratodontidae; genus Neoceratodus; species Neoceratodus forsteri. The sequence goes on from JADMNL010000026.1 coordinate 258,195,173, forward strand.
CTCCATTGAGCTCGCTCACTACCGCTCTGTCACTCACTCGTTTGGTTTCTCTAGGCGCTGCAGGCTACACTTGTGTATGGAGCTGCTGGCTGCATTGGCATCTTTGTCTGTCCACAAATAAATCTGCAGCTGTACCGACAAAGCTCTATTGAGGTCGCTCAGTTTCCCTCTGTCACGCGCTAATTCTGTTTCTCTCACTGCTGCAGGCTGGCCTTTTCCACTGGGCCCCTGCCTGCATTGACGCCTTTTTCTGCCCACAAAGAAATCTGCAGCAGTCCTAACTGCGTTCCGGTGAGTTCGCTCACTCACACTCTCGTTCTGTTTCTCCCAGTGTTGCAAGCTACCCTTTTGTACTGGCCTCTTGCGTTGGGGCCTTTTTCTGCCCACAAACAAATCCGGAGCAGTCCCGACAGAGCTCAGTTGAGCTCGGTCACTCCCCCGCCTCCACTCGTTCCATCTTAATCTATCCCAAACACTAATGTCCCACAGCGACCATGCTAGTCTCCATCAGGAGTGCAAAATCATATTTTAGCCAGGATGTGAAAAATGACAGCTGTACTGTTCATAAGGTGGTGTGAAAGAATGCCACTGTTGAAAATGTGTGAGAATATTACAAATTTGCAACGTTACAGGGGTGCGTGGAAACAGTTGAACACACGCTTGTAACAGTAATGTTATGGAGTTTTTACACTAAATTTCCAACATAGGGATTTTAGGACCTCTGCTCATGAACAGTGCCACTGTCATTTTCTTAATCTGTCACGAACACTGATTTCCCACAGCGACCGCGTTATTCTGTGCCGCAACTGTGAAACCACATTTCACTCAGGATGTGAAAAATGACAGCTGTACTGCTTATAAAGAGGTGTGAAAAATTGCCATTGTTTAAAATGTGGCATGGCAATATTACGAAGCTGCAAAATTACAAGGGTGTGTGGAAAGTGTGCAACGCACCCCTGTAACACAGTCATTTGTTGGGCTATCATCATCAAATTTTCAACATAGGCATTTTAGGACCTCTGCTCATGAACAGTATCATTGTCATTTTATTACTCTGTCCCGGACAGCGAGTTCCCACAGTGACCCCTCTATTTTGTACTGGAACTGCGAAAACTCATTTCGGCCAGGATGGGGAAAAATGACAGCTGCACTGTTCATAAGTAAGTGTGGGTAAAATGGCAATGTTGAAAATCTGGAGTGAAAATATTATTCATTCGTGAAGTTACGAGTGTGCATGCAAACTGCGCAATGCACGCTCGTAACACAGTCATTTTATGGAGTATCGTTACCAAATTTTCAACATAGCCATTTCAGGACCTCTACACGTGAACAGTGTCACTCATTTTCTTAATCTATCCCGAACACTGATTTCAGACAGTAACCGCGCTATTCTGTGCCGGAAGTGCAAAAACACATTTCTGCCAGGATGTGAACAATGACAGCTGTACTGTTCACAAGGAGATGTGACAAAATGCCAATGTTGAAAATCTGGCATCAAAATATTGCAGATTCACGAAGTTACTAGTATGCATAGCTACTGCGCAGTGCACGCTCATAAAACAGTCATTTTTGGGATTGTTTCCACCAAATTTGCAACATAGGCTTTTTGAGAGCCCACCTCATGAACACTGGCATTGTTGTTTCGTTAATCGGCCCCCAAAGGTGATTCCGCGCCGTGAACGCGAAATCACCTTTCGGGGCTGATTAACACCATGATAGTTGAAGCATGCATGAGGAGGGTCCCAAGAACCCCATGTTGAAAATTTGGTGAAAATATTCCAAAAAATACCTGAGAGATGCGGCAAAGTTGAAAAAACCCTATTTACTCCATTATACAGCTTACCGGCATTGCCTTAGTTCCCGGTCGCTTTTGAAGAGTGCAGACGTGTTCCCAGTCCACAGAAGATCATCCTGCCGTACTCGGAGAGCATGAGTACGAGGAGGCAGAGTGCGCGGTGTGTGGAGTGCGGGTTGCAGGAGGGGTCTGGGAGACTGTGAGGACCGTTTTTTTTTTTCTTCCGGTTAAAAAAAAAAAAAGACAACACAGGAAGGTTTTTCACTTCATAGAGGCATTTGGCACGGGCCAGGCTCCCAGCGCACACCGGAGTCTCGCTTGGGGGCGTTGTAGCTGATGGGATAGCACCCCATCAGCAAACAAAGGAGGGGGGATTCCTTTTTGCTAATGGGGATTGGGCACTCCGTCAGCAGACAATGAAATGGGGGGGGTGTCACATTATGCTGATGGGGAGTGGGCTTCCCCGGCGGAAGATAAACATTGGGGGGGTTATGTTGTTTGTGAACAGGGTGGCAACCCGCCGCTATGTTCACAAACAATATCAGATTTGCTAGATCCGTCCTGCAATGACGGGTCACTCCCTTATTGCAGCAGGATGGCTTACGCTGCAATGATGAGGTGGCCCCTGATTGCAGTGGCTGATTTGTCACAAGTTGGTGCGAACGATCCAAACTTGTCACCAGCAGCCTGCAACGGTATTGGGAGAAGTGGGACAAGCCTTTGCAGGCTGTGGGGGCATTGGCCACAACAGTGCCGTGCCTTCACAGCCTGCTTCTCAGCAAGCTGTGCCAATATGTTTCTTGTGCTGCGTGCAATCAACATAAAACTATAGACCAATTAGCTTGACATCAATCGTGGGGAAAATTATGGAATATATCTTAAAGGATTATATAAACAGAACATCTGGAGACTAATAACTTGCAGGATCCAGTACAGCATGTTTTTCGCAAAAATAGGTCTTGTCAGACAAATCTTAGTCTTCTAGGAGAAGGTGGGGAAAACTCTTGATGAGGGAAATAGTGTTGATATTATCTTCTTAGACGTTTCAAAAGTCTTCGATAAACTTCCACATAGGGAATTGATATATACCCTCAAGCAGTATAAGATGGACAATAATATAATAAACTGGATTGATGCATGGCTTAAGGAGCGAAGGCAGAGACTGGTAATCCAGGGTGAAAAATCAAATTGGGAGACAGTGACTAATGGGGTCCCCCAAGGGTCAGTTCTTGGACCTTGTCTCTTTAATATTTGTATAATGTCCTTGAATGTACCAAAAAATGATATTTTGTTAACAATATTCGCAGATGTTGCAGAATTGGAACTATAATAAATACTCAAATAAAATTCAAATGATCTGCAAGAAGCACTAAACAATATATATGATTGGACATCACAAAGCAAACTTGAACTAAACAAAAAAAAAATGTGTAACTATACACCGGGGGAAAAAAAATTAAAAATGTTCTTATAGACTAGACAGCACTGAACTTAGTAGTGCTATTGAGGAAAGGGACTTAGGGATCACAGTAAGCACTGATTAAAAATTCCACCCCCATTGCACTAAAGTAGTAAGAAAAAGCAACCAGATATTAAATTGTATTTTGAGACCTATATCTAGTAGGGGTAGGAAGGGGATTATGCCCCTTTATAGTGCCCTGGTTAGACCGAATCTGGAGTATGGTGCTCAAGTATGGGCCCCATATAAAAAAAGTTGACATTCTAAAGATAGAGCGAATACAAAAAAGGGCCACAAAGACCATAGTAGGGCTAAAGGGGAAGTCTTATCCGGAGAGAGTAAAATAACTGGATCTGTGTACTCTGCGGTATAGGAGAACTAGGGGAGATCATTGCTTATTATTCAGAAGCTGAAATGATCCTACATTGCTAGCAGATTTAGGTGCAACTTGGAGAAAATCCAGATCTGAACCCAGGGGACATCCTTACCAGTTAGAGGTTCAGAAGTGGCAAACCTTACCACGTAAACATTAGTTTAGTCAAAGAGTGGTTGCTGGATGGAATTCTTCGTCACCAGAAGTGGTAACTAGTACAAGCATGAATTCTTTTAAACATGAACTTGATATGTTCCTCCTACAAAGGAATATTAAAATATGAAATAAACAGCAAGCATTATGGACGTAAGTCTCATTCAGCTTGAAATTACCTATGAACCTATGATGCAATACATATGTTTTTAAGAAAATAGGAGTGGGGAAATTTGAAGATAAGGGGAAGGGGAGGATGAGAAGCAGTGAAGTTAGTCTTGGTATTGAGGAGGGTGCAGGACTCTACTAGATTAGGGTTTGGAATGGGGGAGGGAGGATATGCAAGTTGGCAAGGCCGATAGACGCAGAGGGTAGGAGATGAGACAAGGAAGAGGTGGGTGGTGGGAAAGTGCTACGGTAAGGTGACCGGGGGGGGGGATGCTAAGGTAAGGGGTATAGGCAGCAGTGTAAGTGAATTACCGTTGGAGGTTGTCTATACCGCTAATGATAACAGTAACACGTATCCTTCAAAGTTAGTTTTAACAGGGATTTAAAAACTGATATCCCAGGAATTTGGGCAAGTCTTGGCGACCTCTGGAGGGTGTTCCATAAAGAGAGGAAGGCAAAATCAATGACTGCAGCACTGTGACCTAACTTGACCTTAGGGACTTCAAACATGACAAAGGAGTAATGCTTCAGGCAGTAGGACCTATGTGAGTGCAGAAAGAGTTTGGAAATGAACTGGGGGTAGTTTGTTAGTGATTGTCCATAAATCTTAAGTGAGCTTAAGTTGTACAAACACAAATGAAATTTCAAGTCGAACAAGCTTCATGTCAAGAAACCAAGTTTCTGATGTGAAATTAAAAATTGTAATGTGAAATAAAATTACAGGCAGAAAAAGCAGTTTTCTGTTGTGAAATGAAAAATCATGGGGCCCGATTTTAAAACTGCCCTTAGAGCAACACTGTGTCACTCTAGGGCTTCAGCAGGAACCCTTAGCCCAGTTTTATAATGGGGAGTCCCTGTGCCAAAGACCCAGGAGTTGCAACAGCCGCAGGCTTGCACAAAACATTTGGTGCACATGCGGTGATTAACATAGGGATCTGCCCCCCCCCAACCTGGCGCAACCCTAGAGGACCTGCAAGGGTTGGGGTGTGAATCTACATACCAGGAAGGTTGCCGGGGCAAAAGGAGAATGAGGAGGTTCACTAGGGAGCATCAGGGAGACATTGGCAATGCCAGGGTAGTGCCAGGCACCTGACGGGGGTACCATGTGATAAGCCACACTGCTGATAGGATGGGACTGCTTCCTGGAGGGTTGGCAGGGACGGACACAGAGTTGGCCCCAAATGGGTACAGCTCTAGCACCTGCCACATATGTGCTACACGCACAACCCTATAGGCAGGAAGGTGTAGCTGCCGATTAAGGGCTGCCAGTGGTGGAGGGGAGTGTTCTCTGGGCACTGTAACAGTCCTCTAGTACCCACCCACCTGTGTTGTGGCATGCTACCTTCTGTCTACAGGGTTGTGTGTGTATCACTACCCTAGCGCCTGCCGATGGCCCCTAGGACACCGTGCTCCTTCTGCTCCTTGCAGGCCCGACAATTGCCACAGTGTGTACCTGTGGCACAAATCCCTTAAACCGCCTCCTGGCTGGTCTAAGTGGAGTTCCCTGTTGCGTCCATGGTGTGTCTTAAATGGGGAAAAAAGGGATGGTGCAGCCCCACCATGGCGCACACCCCCTTGTGACCTGGCACGCTAGTGCTTCTGTCGCAAGGGTGGCACAGGGTGGCTTGGGCATAAGGCATTATAATTTCAATGCAGCCTGTGTTTGAAAATCAAGAGGGAAAGATCCCATGTAAAGTACAGGAAAACAAACTGTTTGGGGTGTTGGGGGGTTGCGAGGGACCTGAGAGGACAGTAGTCTCTATACCAAGGACAGACTACACTTGAGTGAGGAGGAAAGAAAGTGTTGAAACAGAGGATGGAGGTACATAGAGGAAGTTGGAATTTAAACTAGGAGTGGGGTGGCAGTTGGGAAGAGATATGCGAGACCACAGGTTGGGAAATCATATGAGCTTACCCCATAACAGTGACAAAGGACAAATGGCAAGTACTGTTGGTGATGCTAGGAAAGGAGGGCAGGATGGGGGGGTAGAAGGTGTTACCTAATGCTAGGAGCCTTGGGAGAAAACTGCAGAGTTACAGGTTCTCATGGCAGAGGGAGAGGTGGACATTGCAGTCATCACGGAAACATGGGCCACCCAATCAGACTGGGACATGTCTGTACCAGGGTACAGGTTATTTCATAGGGACAGGGTGGTTGGGAAAGGAGGGGTGGCACTATATGTGAAGGAAGGACTGAAGTGTAAGGGAGGAAGGGGAGGAGGGTAGTACGCAGTCACTTTGGATGCAAATCCAGGATTCCCAAGAATAGGATTCTTAGAATGGGAGTGGTGTACAGGCCACCATCTCAGATGGAGGAGTTAGACAGGGAACTAGCTGGACAGATCAGGAGGACCTGCGAGAAGGGTAGTGTGGTGATTGTGGGGGACTTCAACATGCCAGGAGTGGACTGGAGCACCCCAACAACCAGGAACAGAAGGGAGCAGGTACTGCTGGATGCCTTCCAGGACAGCTTCCTGCTGCAAATGGTCAGTGAACCAACCAGGTTAGAGAATACCCTTGACCTTGTGCTGGCAAATGGGGACTTTGGGAGAGAACTTACAGTGGAGGAACCGCTGTCAGGGAGTGACCACCACTCAGTATGCTCACATTGGATATGGGCAAGGAAGGTGGAATCTGCACAATAGTGCTGGACTTGGGAGGGCCGACTTTGGGAGGATGGGGAAGTGGTAAAAGGGTACCTGGCCAGAATTCAATCTAGTATGGACACTAATCAGAGGTGGGAGCTCATAAAGCTGGGGATAGTGGAGGCAGCAAAACCTGCTGCAAAGCCCAGTGCAAGAAGGTTGGGCTAAGAAACCAATCTGGTTAAGCAAGGAGGTCATGGAAAGGTAAGGAGGAAAAGAGCTGCCTTTAGGAGTACAAAAAAACAGGGAGGGGAGGACAGGGAGGTACTTGACAGAATCGAAGGAGGTGACAAGGGCAGTAAGGGAGCCAAAGCATCTACAGACTCAGGCTGGCACAAGGCATTAAGAGGGGAGAAGGACTTCAAGTACATCAGGGAGAAAAGGAGCTGTAAGGACCACATAGTAAGGATTAGGAAGGAGGGTGGTGGAGCAGGGTGCGATAAGGCGGAAGCACTAAATGAGTACTTCTGCTCAGTATTTACTAAAGAGAAGAGGGGTGACACCCAAGGTGGGAGAAATGGCAGAAGCAGGGGGGGAAGTGGTGACAGATGGGAAAATCATGGAGAGCAGAGTTCGAGAGGGTTTGAAGGCACTGAGGGTGGACAGGCGCCAGGCCCAGATGGCATCCACCCAGGGTACTGAAGGAGATGGCAGAGGTCCTTGCAGGACCTTGGCAGACCTATTTAATGCTTCACTACATTCGGGGTGTGTACCTCAGGACTGGAGGATGGCTGATGTGGTGCCCCTCCACAAGAGTGGCCCCAAGGATGAACTGGGAGACTACAGACCAGTGAGCCTCGCATCCATCGTGGGTAAGCTAATGGAGACTATCCTGAAGGAGAGGCTGAAGCCCTCCTAGAGGCCAGCGGACTACAGGACAGCAGACAACATGGCTTCATCGTGGCAGATCCTGCCAAACCAACCTAGTCGAGTTCTATGACTAGGTAACTAGGCAACTGGACAGGGGCCATGCAGTGGATGTCCTGTATCTGGACTTCAGTAAGGCATTCGACTCAGTGCCATATGGAAGGCTGGGAAGGAAGTTAGTAGGCACAGGGGCGGGTGCAAAGCTGGTGAGATGGGTAGGAAACTGGCTGCAGGGAAGGCAACAGAGGGTGGTGGTGGGTGGGGAGCTCTCACACCCAAGGGCAGTGATGAGCGGTGTTCCACAGGGCTCGGTGTTGGGACCAGTGTTTGGGATATTCATTGCAGACATATCATGGGACATCAAGAGCAAGATCAGTCTGTTTGCTGATGATACCAAGGTAGTGCGGTGGTGGATGACCTAGGGGATGGCAGGGTTGCAGGATGATCTGGCAAAGCTTGAAACCTGGTCAGACACCTGGCAACTGGGCTTTAATGCCAAAAAGTGCAAGGTGCTGCATTTGGGATGAAGAACCCAAGGAGGAGTTACCAGCTAAGGGGTGCAGCTAGCCCAGACAGAGGAGGAGGAGGAGAGGGTCTGGGTGTGCTCATTACAGGGTCAATGAACAACTCGCACAATGTAGGAAGGCAGCTGCAAGGCCAACAAAATGCTGGGTTGTATTGCAGGGGTATATCCTCGGGAGGGAGGTGATTCTGCCACTGTATGGGTCATTAGTTAGACCACACCTGGAGTACTGCGTGCAGTACTGGCGTCCGTATCTGAAGAGGACATTAAGTTACTGGAGGGTGCAGCGCAGAGCGACAAAGATGATCAAGGGGCTGGGGACTTATCATACGAGAGGAGGTTGAAGGAGTTGAACATGTACTCACTGGAGGAGAGGAGAGACAGGGGTGACATGATTGAAACCTTTAAATACATGAAAGGAATAAACAAGACTGGTACAGAGGGCTGTTCAAAATAAGGAGGGAGGGCCACCAGAGGCCATGATATGAGACTGGAGGCGAGGAAGGTTCAGGAGGAGATGAGGAGACACTTTTTACAGAGAGGTGGTGGCTGGGTGGAATGCGTTACCTGCTGAAGTGGTGTGCAGTAGAACAGTGGACTGCTTCAAACGAGGATGGGATAGGACAAGGGGGAAGGTTAATGAAGGGGAAGGGTGGAAGGGAGGGGCAGCTGCAGAATAAGGGGTGCTAGCTGCACATTCGAGCAGACTTGATAGACCTCTAGGCCTTTATCTGCTGGCAAATTTCGTATGTTCGTAAACTGGACTTCTACAGGAAAATGACTTATGCAGATTTCAGAAACTGCACAAGCTGCTGTCACAATTTTCAGCAGGTCTAGACCTCGCCCACAAGACAACACCTGCAAAATATTGTTAATTTTATTAAACGCTGCCAAACCTATTAAGGTGCAAAGTTAGGGGTTTAGCACCGAACACTCTACTCAAACTTTGCCCCAACTATAGGGGCACTACTGCGCCCCTATGATCATACTTGGTGTAGGTCCATCTGAGGCCAGGTTACTACCAATGAGTTTATTTTTTTTATTGTATTTTGTTTATTTTATTCATTTACCATACCATAGTTAATTCTGTTCCATTTGGGGCTAGAATACAATTGAAGAGCTTAGTTTTTATTGTAATTCATTTAGTCATCTAATTTACCATACCTGGTTCTGAACCGAGGCTAGGCTACAGTTATTTAGCTGGTTTATTTTATTTGTAAACTTAAACTTTACCTGAGACTAGGATGCAATCAAATGAGCTTTAGTATTTACTTTACCATATTTATGTTGGTTCCAAATCTGTGTGTTTAGTTTTATTGATTGACTATGCATGATTCCAACTGGGATGCAGTCTTATTTGTATTCATTACTTATTTTGGTTCCAACTGCGTCTGGAATACAACCAAAAAGCCTTTTATTTTATTTGTTGTAACATATTTGGTTTAGTTAAATTAGGATAGAATCAAAGAGCTTAGTTTTATTGTATGGTTACATTATTTACTTTACCATACTTAGTTCAGCTCTGAGGCCAGAATACAATCAACTAGCTTATGTTTATTTTATTTACTGTACTTAGCTACGTTTTAAAGGGACACTGTTGCACAGTTCCTATGCACGCTTGTAAGTTCGCAAATTTTTAATATTTGCACTCCGAATTTTCAACATTTCCATTTTACCACACCTCCTTATGAGCAGTACAGCTGTTATTTTTCACGTTGCCCAAAATGCGTTTCCGCACATGTAGCGCACAATGACACAGTCGGTGTGCGAAATCAATGTTTGGGACGCATTAAGAAAATCACAGTGACACTGTTCATGAGCAGAGGTCTTAAAATGGCTATGTTGAAAATTTGGTGACAAAAGTCCATAAAATGACTGTTACGAGTGAGCATTGCGCAGTTTCCACGCACCCTCGTAAGTTCATGAATTTGTGATATTTTCAGTCCAGATTTTCACCAGTGGCATTTTTCCGCACTTCCTTATGAACAGTATAGCTGTCATTTTTCACAACATGGCCGAAATGTGTTTACACTTTCAGCGCAGAAATGCGTGGTCGCTGTGGGAAATCATTGCTCGGGACAGATGAAGAAAATCACAGTGACACTGTTCATGATCGGAGGTCCCAAAATGCCTGTGTTGACAATCTGCTGTTTTAAAAAAAAAAAAAAAACCCCAAACTAATTGCATTACGGGAGTGCATTGCACAATTTCTACGCATGCTCGCGCCTTCTTTGTTTTTTATGTTTGTGCGCTTGCGCAGCCAACATCTTGGGACAGTGCAGCTTTGGAGGCAGGCTCGCTGTTGGGTGAATGCAAGGCATGCACCAGTAGGTGCGTCCCACATTCCCCAATCAGCCTGCATGCCAGCGCCACACCATGCATACATAATGTGGCGAGCACATCTAAGAAAAGGTCCTCTGCAATCCGAGCAAAGCTCGTCAGATGCAGCAGTCCTTTTCTTGACGTGCTCGCGACATTATGCACATGGCACACTGGCCGCCGAACTGCTGACTTCAGGGGTGCCCATTCCCCCTGTCAGCTGACCCTGCCCCTATGAATGTGCCAACGCGAGCCCACTCCCCATCGGCATAAAGCATCCCTCCCATTTGTCATATGCGGGGGTGCCCAAGCATAGCTCTTACCCGCCCCCTTTCCTTGTCTGCCGATGGGGGCCCACTCCCCGTCGGCCAAGCCCCTCCCCAAATTGTTTAATGCCGGGGATGCCCAGTCCCCTCGGTTTCTACCAACCCTTTGTGTGCCGTAGGGTGCCCAATCCTGTCGGCATAAATTCCCCCCTCCCGTATTGTTTGCGATGGGGTGCCCAATCCTCCGTTGCTACAGACACCCCCCCAAACAGTTGGATTGGCACTGAGGAGCCCACCCCAGTGTGCTAAATCCCTACAAAAAAAACAAACAAACTGTCACGTCGATTTTTTTTTTTTGTTTTGTTTTGAGCCTGTAAAGGAAAATGGTCCCTCGTAGTCTAAGTGCCCCTCTCCCCAACCTGCATCCACCCACTCGCACCCCGCCTCCCCCCCCCCCACCCCATACTTACCTTGAGTCCTGCACAACTATCTTTGGTGGATCGGGAACACATCTGCACTCTTCAAAGCCGACCACGAACTGAGGAAATGCGGTAAGCTTTATAATGTAATAAATAGGATTTTTCCATCTTTGCTGCATATCTCAGGCATTTTTGCAAATTTTGGTCCCACATTTTCAACATGGGGTTTTTGGGACCCCTTCTCATGAGTTCTTGCACTGTCATGGCATTATTTGGTCCCGAGAAAGGTGATTTGGCAGTCACTGCTCGGAATCACCTTTAGGGATAACTAAAATGATGGTACCCTTTTCATGAGGGCTCTTAAAAAGCCTATGTTACCAAATTAATTGGAAAATCAAAAACATGACTGTTTCTGGCGTGCATAGCAACTGCGCGCAGCATGCTCGTAAGTTACAATTCGCAATATTTTCACGCCAGATTCTCCTTGTGAACCGTACAGCTGTCATTTTTCACATCCTGGACGAAATGTGTTTTCGCACTTCTGGCTCAGAATAGCGCGGTCGCTGTGCAAAATCAGTGTTCGGGACACATTATGAAAATGACAGTTGACACTGTTCATGAACAGAGGTCCAAAAATGCCTGTGTTGAAAATTTGGTGACAGTACTCTATAAAATGTGTTATGAGTGTGCGTTGCGCAGTTTGCATGCACGCTCGTACGTTCGCAAACTTCTAATATTTTCACTCCAGATTTTCAACAGTGCCATAGTTCTGCACCTCCTGATGAACAGTACAGCTGTCATTTTTCACAACCTGACCAAAATCTGTTTTCGCAGTTCCGGCGCAGAATAGCGTGGTTGCTGTGGAAAGTCCGTGTTCGAGACACATGATGAAAATGACAGTGACACTGTTCATTAGCAGATGTCCTAAAATGCCTATGTTGAAAATTTGGGAACGAAAGTAAATAAAGTCAATAAAATGAGTGTTTTATGAGTGTGCGTTGCGCAGTTTGCACGCACGCTCGTGACTTTGTGAATTTGTAATACTTTCACTCCAACTGTTCATCATTGGCATTTTTCCATACCTCCTTATGAATAGTACAGCTGCCTGAAATGCGTTTTCGCACATCCGGCGCAGAATTGCACGGTCGCTGTGCGAAATCGGTTTTCGGGACAGTTTGAGGAAATGACGCTGACACTTTTCATGAGCAGAGGTCCTAAAACGCCTATGTTGAAAATTTTGGTGCTAAAAGCCCATACAATGACTGTGTTGCAAGCGTGCATTGCACAGTTTCCAAGCACCCTTGTAACTTCATCAATCTGCAATATTATCATGCCACATTTTCACCACTGGCATTTGTGCACATCTCCTTATCAACAGTCCAGCTGCCATTTTTCATAGCCTGCCCAAAACGTCTGTCCGCAGCTGTGGCGCACAATAGCATGCTCGCTGTGCAAAATCACCTTTTGAGACACATTTACAGAATCACAGCACTATGCATTCCTAGCTCCGCCACTCCCACTGCCAATGCCAGCGCATCAGCATTCGGCATTGACAAATGCTTGTTTAATATTTTCACTGCAGATTTTTAACATTGCCATTTTTACACCTCCCCATGAACAGTACAACTGTCATTTTTCACATCCTGTTCGGAATGTGTTTTTGCACCTGTGGTGCTAAATGCCGTAGTCGCTGTGCAAAAGCAGCTTTTGGCTAACAAACTGATATTGCCACTGTTCATGAGGTGAGGTTGCAAAAAAAACATGTTGAAAATTTGGAGTGAAAATACTAACGAATGCCTGAGGTATTAGGGTTTCCGACCATAACACCCCACCCTATAGAGAATGACAAGCATCAGGGGTGTGACTTGGGATTCCTGCCTGTAATGCTCATACCACTCCACACCCTGCAGCCAGTGAGAGGCATCGAGGTGTGCCTTGGACTCTTCGGCCCCAAAGTTCACCCATTCTCTATACTGCACCCATCTCACTGTATTTTCTGATGGAATGGGGTGCGCATAAGGGCCAAAGACGCTTGTTGGTGTCTGCAGAGTAGGGTGTGGTGAAATGGCGTGACCGTTATGCCTGACGACCCAAAGGCACACCCCAGTGCCTGTCAGTCTCTGCAGGGTGGTGTTGGGGTTGGCTTCAGTTCAATACTTCACTGCCATTCCTATTATGCAGCTCTGTAATTCCTACACTACCAATGCCAGCAAGCAAACATTCGGCATTGACAAATGCTTGTATTGATTTGCTTTAATTATTTCCAACTGAGGCTAGGCTACAGTCAAGGAGATGATTATTTGCGATTTATTGTATTTGATTTCAACTGAAGCTCGGATACAGTCAGTGGGCTGTATTGCTCAAACCAGCCTAGGTATGTTCCAGATGAGCATACCCGCGATGCGGCATGCCAGACAGGCGCTGCAGTGCACATTCCATGCTATGTATGAAACATAGCTGCATATCCATGGTGCCCCCACACATACACACCTGCAGGGGTTAAGGGGGCATGTGTGATCAATGACAGTCATCCAATTGGATGTCCTGCACTCTGGCAGACTTGATTCCCCCCCCCCCACTCCACATGGAATGGGAGTTCTGGGATATGGCCAGCCTTTCCTGGCCTGCTGTATCCCTTAAATGGACTGATGTCACATCAGACCAGGGGAGTCAAGGTCTGGTTCCTGTATGGGGTGGTCAGAAGTTTGCTGCAGATAAACTCTGGCCAGTGCCGGTATGGCTGCAGCTGAAGTCGCCAGTGTAACATGGTGGACTGTGCTGCTGTGTCCATGATGGCTGCCAGAGTTCTCTCTGCATGCGCAACAACTTGCACATGCATACTGTGCTCCAGCAGCCATCTTGGACACAGCGGGCTATGCCACTGTAGTTCAGTGCACATGTGCGACTTGAGCATGCGCAGAGTACTCCAAAGGACATCTTGGACATTGCAGCCAATGCAGTTTTCCACTGGTGACCGGCGAACAAAATAGTGCAGTGAATAAGCAGTGATTGCCATTCACCTCCACTATTTACAGGTCCGTTCATTATCCATGAGCTCCCTTTTACTCTACTGTGCTTGCAAGACGTCCGCAGGGCTACACCCACTGCAGCCATAAAAATATGGACAGAGAAGTCGAGGAGGTGCTCCCTCCCAGCTAGAGTAATGGTTAATCCACAGAAGTCCTAGTCATCAGAATGAGGCGTCATTTAGGCATAGAAAAAATATTAAGACAAAGGGCGCTGATGAAAGCCTGAATCTTCTGCCTACCAAAGGGCATTACAGGGTAGGGTGGGCTCAAATTCCCTATGAATTAGTACTTGTCTGAACAGCATATTTTTTGGTCCCTTCTTATGAATTGGGGAGGGGGGGGGCACTTAATGGACCTAGAGTTCTTTCCGACCATAAAATTACTATGAAGAATGAAAAAAATTGACTCCGAACAAAAACTATATACTACGTTTTAGCAATGATCTGATTTTTTTTTTCCTTTTTACTCTGTTCCATTCAGGCAATCAAAGGCTTCACAGAAAAGTATGTATACATGTTTCAAAATATTTTTTAAGCAGTGTCATCTTTATACACTGATTTTTGTAAGATTATGACCTTTATTCACAGGTTCTCTAATGATCAACAAAATGATGATGAATGTGGGAGTGACGGATCTGAGAACACAGAATCGAAGAATAGTGTGGTAGGCCATGACCCGAGTCTTGGGATGTACAAAGGCCCTCTGCAGTACAGTGTTTGGAAGGATATGAAATCCATCATAAGCCCCTGTAAGTGAGACACATTGATACCTTTGTTTTGAAAGAGCAAGTTAATGTCTAGAAGGTTAAAGTACCAAGTTATGATCTTGGAGATCCAGTAGACCTGGATTTGGAACCCACAACTATAATGTTCATACTGTGGAACCTTGAGCATGCCTACTCACTTCGCTATGTTCTTTAAAAAAAAAAAGAATAAATAAATAAAAATGACCGTCTGGCTCCATGTCACTGAGTAATGGGGCATTGCTTTGGTACCCTGGCGACCTGGGCTTGGTGTTCTGAGCCCAGGTGTCGGGAGCAGAGGCTGACAAGGAGGGATTTCAATCAATCAAATCTTTATTTATTCAGGCGATCATCATTGAGCAAGGCTTATTTACAAGATGGACCTGATAAGGTCAAGGTTCGAGTTGGTACACAGCAATTAACATCACATACTTATGAGACAGTTATACATACAGAAACAAGAAAATTTTATTTATAACACAATAATATACAGAGAATTCACATGTTAAAGCTTGGCAAGAGAAAGTTAAACTAACATCTACAATATGTACAATACATATATATCCCAATGAGGATATGACAGTCACTCACATAATGAGTACAAGGATGGTGAAGGAATATTGGGTGCCATATACTGGCGGTGTCTGGCTGGAAGGAATATACCATATGTGATTGGAATAAGGTTTTGTGGGATGACTATTCTATCTCTAGCGGTAGCAACTGCATTTCTCTGTGAAGAAGGCTGTACAGTGCTGCTTGAAGGATGTAAATGGAATGATAATGGACAGTTTAAGGATTTTATAGGGTGTTCCATGCTATGGCTAGAGAGTAGCTGATTGCTACCTCCCTATTTTGGTGTTAACTTTGGGCAATTTGAGCAGGATGATATTGTTGCTTCTTAGGGCATAGGAGCTGGGAGTGGTCAGGTTGAAGCAGTCCAGGATATAGCTTGGGAGTTTTTTTGATAAAGCTCTGTAGATCCATAGAGCTGCATTTCTGCTCCTCCTGACATGAAGGGAAACCCATCCAACTGAATCAGAGAGAGAACAAGAGTTTAAGGATTTAAGGGCATCCTCTGAATGTCTTCCCTCGCACGGGGGTTGGTGTAGATCACTCTTGGAGCAACTTCTGGTGGAGGCCTATGGAGATGCTTTAGGCTGCGTGGGTGACCATATACAGCAGAATGTCCCCGCCCCTGGGATGCTGTTGCAGCTACATATGTGGGGAGGTAGGTGAAGCCCCAAAAGGCATAAAATGGACACCCTCTGCACCGGATGACAGCCTTCAAGCAGGACTCCTACTACCGACCACTGAGTGCACCACGCCTGGCCCCCAACCGACATCCCCTGTCTACAGGTGCGCCCCCCCCCATGTCCCTGTCTGTGGGGGGTGGGCAGCAGGGATAAGCCAGACCACCACTGGGGATTGTCAGCAGAGCCTAGGGAGAAGCTGACAGGTGCGGCAGTGGGTCCACTGAGCGAGGAGCACCAGTATGTTACGAACGTTATGGTGAAGGAGTGGGGCTGCAGGAGCACAGAAAGGAGCAAAGAAAAATACCAAAATTTTAGATTGGCAGGATTTCCCTTTAGTGAACCCATGTTGACTACTCTTTAATAGTTTGAGCCTGTCGGGCCACCAAATGACTCGGCAGAAGTAACACATGTTAGTGTGTTGATCACCCAGATTTAGGAGTGAACTCTTGGAAGTTGGGGTGGGTGGCCAGGGGTGTGTGTGTGTGTGTGTGTGGTAGCACTGCTGTGTGGCAGTACTCCTAGCCGGGGAGGGTGGCATCCTGGTCTTGTCACCTTAGCAACCCCTGTGGTGGGTCAAGGGAGCTTGTCTCTCCACTGGATGTTTCTACTTACACTTGAAGGTCCATGCGTAGGGATCCACGGTCTGCACCAGGATGCCTAAGAGAAGAGAGGGAAAAACAGCCCTGATTTTCTCAGGCCCACACTGTGCGAATGTCCACCAGCTGGATGGTGGGGCAAGCGGCTGTCAAGGCTGTTGGTGGTGGGTCAGTGGGCCTGACGGTAGGTGAAAGGTGGTGGCAGGAGAAATTTAAAAAAGAAATAAAAGACTGATCATGTCCAGATATTCCATAATCTGATAATGTGCTGCAGTATGTATTCCCACAAACATGGTCAGGCTCACTGACCTTTTATCTGGGTCACTTGTGCCACCCTTTATAAATCGGGCCGTCACATCTGTCCTTCTCCAGCCCCAAGCCCCTTACCAGTTTCCAGTGATGTCTGTAGAAACACTACCAGAGTATCTCCAGTGATGATTTTGTTTCTAGGGACATGGATATATTGTTCATCCACACTGTCTGGCAGGTTCCTTGCCGCTTTAAATCTTGCCAGAAGGTCTTCAACCTGGCTGCTCCCATCCACCCGGGTGGTGAAACTCTCGGCTTCGCCCCATGACGCCAGATCTTCCTTACCGCTTGGAAGCTCAGGTTCCCTCCTTAACGCTCTGCGTGATGCACTGGATCTTAACTCTTTGGTTTGCCCGAAACTCATTTTAAAATTTTCAAGACTTCGGTCATCTTTCTCCCTCACGGCTGCAATGGACAAATCGACTCCCAGATTTTGGCAGTGCCCTTGTGGGCAGATGATGTCCAGGACGGACCCGCACTCCACGTGCGTCTACTGCCTCGGCCTTGAACACGACCCGCAGGCCTGCGATTCATGCCTTTCATTTTGGCCAACGTCCTAGAGGACCGCGCTGCCTGGTTACAGCTTGGGTGCCCCGAGAAGCGCTACCCGCCGGTTAAGTCGAAAGAGGCCCGTTGGGTGGTTACCGCGGCAGCTGGCTCGGCTGAGCAGCTTGAGCAGATGATCGCCCTCTAGGAGGAGGTGGCCCAGGCCGCATCATCCTCTTCCTCGGTCACGGCATTTATCCCACTCTCTCTGGGTACCTCGTATTCAGCTTCGTTCAGGGATCTTTGTCAATCCCTTTCCATGAAGGGAGAGAAGCCATCGGGACATTCCTCTTGGTCCAAAAAGAAGGACTCTAAGGGTAAGTCCCATCGTCTGCATTCGTGGGAGCGGGAGAGGTCTCCTTCCCTGGACAGTCGACTGTCTACTTCGGTCGAGGTTGCAGCTAAGGCCGCTGGCTTCACGGTGTCCCCGTCAGGCCAGCCGGCCGAGACACCAAATGGCCAGCGGTCGAGATTTTTCTCGACCCGTCGGACGGGCTGTCGACTGGTGAGGCTGACAACCCTTCTTCACCAGTTCCCCCGGTGGAGACCGAGGATCTGCCTGCGCCCCCAGTGCAGCAGTCCCCGGTTAAGGCGTCTGAGCCGACGGAAGAGCGGGTGTCCCCTGCTCCTTCCCAGACCCATCCTTGGAAACACCGAGGATCTCGGTCTTGGACTTCTTCTTGGTCCAGCCGATCCCGCCGACATTGGTGGTCTCTGTCTTGGCACCGAGGTAAGCGGCGCTGCTTCTCGTCTTCCTCCTCGGAAGAGGAGAGGCTTCGGCGCAAATTGCGTCGACGCTACGAGGACCTGATGTGGCAGCAGTTGCTTCTGTCGGGGAACAAGTCAACGCAGTCGCCTTCCCTGGCCATCAAGTGGCTGTCACCTGAGCAGCCGAAACAACCCCTCGCCGTAGTCGAGATGCCCAAGCCTGAGCCGGTTGTTCGGCCGAAACCTGCTGCCCCACTGATTGTGGTGGAACCTCCGCCTCCACAACCGAAATCAGGGGCACCGACCAAGGACTCTCAGTCGGGTCAAGGCCTGCCCCACGTGTTGTCGGTCACCCTCACTCCCGACCATCCTCGGCAGGTGAAGGGTGGCTCAGGCCCCAGGCAGCTCTTCGCGGACTCCTCAGAGTCCGACTCCTCCTCCTCCTCCTCCTCTCTGTTCTCCAGGCCGGTTGACCTGGAATCCTCCGAGGGCCAGTCATTGGACGAAAGCCCATCGTCCTTCATGGGTTTGCTTCGGCTCATCTCGGAGTCCACCGGGATGCAGCTCGAGCCCGTATCCAAACAGGCCAGGTATCCCCTGATGGAGATACTGGACTGAGGAGATTCCCTGACGGAGGCCTTTCTGGTGGCTGAGGCCATTGTTGACCCAACCTTGGAGCTTTGGCAGCGGCCTGCTTCCTGCCCTGCGCCTTCGGCCAGGATGACCAGGAAGTATGCGGTCCCTACTGGCTCTTTGCCTGGGTTTTCGGAACACCCCTCTGCCGAGGGGGTTGGTCACCGACAGCGTTTTCCGGCGTTCCGGGAACGCTAGGGACGTGGACAAGCCCCCTGACAAGGAGTCAGAAGCTGGACTATGCCGGGTGCAGAGTGCGCTACGTCCTCCCTTGGCCTCCGCCAGGGCCAGCTCGGCGTGCTCATGGCACACACCTCCACGCCCTCATGGGCTCCTGGATGAGGTGATCCCTCATCTCCCGGCCGACCTGCCAGACCATGGTCCGGCAGGTGCGGGACCAGGGTAGGGCAGTGGCGAAGCAGCAGCTCCAAACGACTCTGGACATAGGAAACTCCTGTGCCAGATCAGTTGCGGCTGCGGTGGCCATGCGCCGCAGAGCATGGCCGAGGATATCAACCTTCACGGCGGATACCCAGCACAAATTGGCGGACGTCCCCTTCTTGGGGACCGACCTCTTCGGCCCTGAAGTGGAAGGTCACCTCCAGCGGATCGAGAAGTTCAATGCCACTCTGGACACTGTCACCTCTGCCCAGAAGCACAAAGGCCACTGACAGCAGCAGCATAAGTCCTTTCGCCCTTCTGCGCCTGCGGCACGTCCGGCCCAACAGCACCAGCACTAGGGCCAGTAGGCTCGCACTTGGCATCCTAAACCCAAGCCCGTGGCTTCCTCCAATAGGAAGCGGGGAGGTAAAGGCCCAGGATGTCCCTCGGCCAGTCCCTCTTCCAAGCCTGCCCAGTGACGGGTTGAGGGGTGTCGCCCTCAGCCTCGTCACTCCCTCCTGAGTACCCCCCCCGTGTGGGGACGGCTCCGCCACTTCCTTTCCGCCTGGTCCGCTATCCCCATGGACCTCTGGTTGTTGGAGGTGGTAGGAAAGGGCCTGCCTCTGGAGTTCGAGCAGGCCCCGCCCTTCCGAGCCGTCGCCCCTTGGGGGGCCACAGGGTCTGCAGCCTCTCTGTTGGCGCGCCGAGCCGATATTACCCTGGTCCTTGAAAAATAGGGTGATCAGGAAGGTGGCGTATCCTCCTCCAGAGCCGGGGTTTGTGTCCAGGTATTTCCTGGTCCCAAAATGGATGGGGGGCTAGCGCCCCATTCTCGACCTGAACAGGTTCCTAAGGTCTTGGACCTTCAGGATGGTCACTCTGACTCAGATAATCCCATCCTTGGAACAAGGCGTGTGGTTCTGTTCCCTGGACCTTCAGGACCCATTCTTTCAAGTCCCAATCCGTCCGTCCCATCAGAGATTCCTCCGCTTCAGAGCGGTGGGATCCCTTTACGAGTTCCGGGCCATGCCCTTCGGCCTTTCCCTAGCTCCCAGTGTCTTCACCAGATGCATGGCAGTGGTGACAGCATTCCTGTGGTGCCAAAGGCTCTGGGTATACCCCTATCTGGACGACTGGCTGATTTGCAGCCCCCTCCAGACCGGAGGTGGAGTGGTCCAGAGATCTGGCCCTCCAGGTTTGCTCTCAGATTTACCTCCTCATCAACGAGGCCAAGTCTGAACTCGTGCCAAAGCAGGTGATGCATTTCATCGGGGCAGAGCTCGACTCTCTTCGAGCCAGAGCACGGCTCCTGGCGGACAGGGTCGAGGTTCTTTCCTCCTTTGCCCAATCATTTCAGGTTGGGCAATCGCTTCTCCGGGACTTCCCTCGCCTCCTGGGCCTCATGGCAGCCTGCACCAGCGTGGTCCGTTGGGCCCGCTGGTACATCGTCAATGGGGACTGGCCAGCCAATGGTCACAGCACTCGATCCGCTGGATCAGCTAGTGACAGTGACCCAGGGATGTGAGCGCTCTCCAGTGGTGGACCGTTCCAGCACATCTGCAGGAGGGCATCCCGTTTTTCCGCCCCAAGCCGACGGTCTCTATCGACCGATGCCTCTCTGATGGGTTGGGGTGCCCATCTGTGGGAGCAAAGAGCGCACGGCCTCTGGTGCCCTCGGGAGTTCTGATGCCACATCAACCTGCTGGAGCTTCGGGCGGTTCGTCTAGCCCTCACTGCCTTCGCTCTGTTTCTACGGGGTCAAGTGGTTCAGGTTCAGACTGACAGTACCACGACCATGTACTACCTAAACCGCCAGGGCGGGACGCGCTCCATGCCTCTGTGCAGGGAAGCTCTCCGCATTTGGTCACTCGTGCGCAGCTGGAGGCGGATCTCCTCTCCATTCATGTGGCAGGAGCCTCCAACACCCTGGCCGATGCCCTAAGCCGGATAGGGGCTGCGTCCCATGAGTGGTCTCTCCTGCCGAAGGTAGTACAAGATCTATTCTCCTCTGGGGCCACGCCTTGGCGGACCTGTTTGCCTCCAGGAGAATCACAGGCTGAGACTGTTTCATGCCCACCCCTTCAGCAGGGCTCGCTGCCGAGGATGCCTTCTTGAGCCCGTGGACCCTGGGCCTCTTCTACGCCTTTCCCCCATTTCGCTTGATCCATAAGGCGCTTCTCAAGGCGAGGAGGGACAAGGCGCAGGTGATTCTGGTAGCCCCAGACTGGCCTCGCAAGTTCTGGTATCCAGATCTCCTCGGTCTCAGCTCCAGGCTCCCGAGGCGGCTTCCAGCCCGCCCGGACCTGATCTCAGTCATTCAGGGGAAGGTATTCCATCCGGACCTTCAATCCCTCGCCTGACAGCCTGGTTTCTGGCGGCTAGAGTTCCAGGCCTTGGGTCTTTCGGCGAGGTCCTCAGCGTCGTTGGGCGTCCCGTAAGTCGACCAGAAAATGCTCGCCTTCAAATGGAAGAGATTCTTCATTTGGTGTCAGGGCAGGGCCTGGACCCTTCCTCCTGTTCCTTGGCAAGCATTCTGGACTACCTGTGGTCCCTTTCTCAGCAAGGGCTTGATTCGATGACCCTTAAGGTGCACCTGGCAGCCATCTCTGCTTACCCGGGCGCAGGCCGGAAGCAGTCGGCCGGCTTATGGGAGAAGGTGGTTGGGTGCTTTTTCAAGGCCTTGATCACACATCCCTCCCCCGCCCCTGGTGTGAGACCTCCACCTCCGTGGGATCTACTGCAGGTATTGGCTAAGCTCATGGGCAGGCCATTCAAACCGATGCACAGGTGTGACATCTCTCACCTGACGTGGAAGACCGCCTTCTTGGTGGCTGTCACGTCAGCCAGAAGGATGGGAGAGCTCCAGGCACTTTCCATTGAGTCTCCTTATCTGGTCTACCACAGGAACAAGGTTGTCCTGCACCCCCAACCGAAATTTCTTCCGAAGGTGGTGTCGGAGTTTCATCTTAACCAGGTGTTGACTCTGCTGGTGTTGTACCCTAATCACACCTCGAAGGCCGAATATAGGCTCCATACTTTGGACCCTAGAAGAGAGCTCGCTTTATTATAAGGTGCGTACGGCTGAAGTTCAGGGAGAGGTTCACCAGCTGTTTGTCACCTACGCTGAAGCCGCACCTGGCAGACCTGCAGCCAAGCGGACAATAGGCAGGTGGCGCACCTCCTGCATAGATCTCTGCTATAGGTTGGCGGGCATGTAGCCTCTCAGAGGGATAAGAGCTCATTTTACCCGCCATACCACTGCATCGGTGGCTGCTTCCAGGAACATCCCTATCCAGGAAATCTGCAGGGCTGCTACCTGGAAGTAAGCGCACACCTTCATCACCCACTACCACATCGACCTTGAGTCATGCCGGGATGCTGGTTTTGGGGTCTCTGTTCTCAGTCTTTATTCCCTAAGTAGGGGTGTCTGCCGCCTCCCCTCCCGGAGAACTGCTAGGACTCTGCCAGACAGTGTGGATGAACAACATATCCATGTCCTAGAAATACAGGTTACTCACCTGTAACGGAGTTCTAGGAATGGTATATGTTGTTCATCCCATCCATCCACCCGACCTCCCCCGGCTGCACAAGCCTGACTTCCAGCAGGCTAGATCTGGCGTATGGAGCAGAGCCGAGTTTTACCACGGGTGGGTGGGAAGAGCCAGCTTGAAGACCTTCCGGCAAGATTTAAAGTGGCAAGGAACCTGCCAATAAGTGTGGATGAACAACATATATCATTCCTAGAACTCCTGTTACAGGTGAGTAACCTGTATATACTTACTTTATTTTTCCAAATTCCATCTTGCGTACATCAGTTAGTCTGTTAGGCATTTTAAATATACCAATTCTTGTATTCATATTATTATGCAGTGTCTTTTAAACTAGATATTTTCCTTCTTCTGTAGTAGTAGAAGCTGAGCACTTGCCACCTCTATAAACGCAGACACCCAGGCCAATTAAAACATCATTTTATTTTTAAAAGCAGGACACGCAGACATAACCTGCCTGATGCGTTTTGGATCGGTTATTATACTATGATAACTTGACATGCAGAATCTGGACACCTTGTTGCCAGATGCCAAAATCCCAACACCCAGTTACCCGACTCTCCTTCAACTGTGTTTTTGTCATGTTTAGGGGGCTTCGCTCCCCGGCACCACTCTTACTTAAAATAGCAAACTGCCTCAGGCAACATTTAATGGTCTGGCAACCGGGTGTCAGGATTTTGCATGTCAGGCGAATGTAACGATACCTTCGGATTGGTTGATGCTTTATCGAAGGCTGGTTAAAACATTGGTAGTGTGCCTCTTGCATATCAGAATGCTGATGTCACTATGATGTGTATATCAGCAATAGGCTTATAATTGATTCAAATTGCCCAATCCACAAAGTACCTCAGTGAAAAAGTAGTGCAAATATCACTTTCCACCTCAAACATTAAAACAGTTGTGTGCTTGCACATAAATTCATGCAAATACTTCAATTCAGCTACATAATAAAAATGATCAAGTCGGTGGCAAAGGGGGAAGGGTAAAAGCAGGTAAGGAAGGCAATGTACATCGGGAAAACCAGGAAAAATGGTGGGGAGAGGAATTATATCAAAATGAAATATAGTGGCATCCATATTTTCCTTCTTAAATTGGCACTAATAAAATTCCTAAACAAACGAATATTAATCTATAACTAGAGCATATATCTTTTATTACTCACTTTGTATTTTCTGCTTTCATTTCTTCTGGGTGTGTCTCCGAACAGTTCACAGGGGTATTACAGGTTTTTATATTGTGCAATTCTCTTATCCCCTTCTGTGTTTGTTCATCTCCCCCGCCGGTGTCTGTCTTATGCAACATCTTTTCTCTTTCCTTATTTCCCTGCCTTTCTCATCCTTTTCCTATTTTCTTAGCCCATCGCCGTTATCCGCTTGGTCCACCTTTCCGTGAACTTTTCTGTTCTGTCTTGTATCTGGTACATCAGCCTCTTTATTTCCTGGATTTCATTTATTATCTTTTCCCATTCCTGCACTGTTGGTGGTTCATGGCCTTCCCTATCGCTACTGTGCATTCAGGGTTGAACCACCGCCTCGTAATAGCCTTTCCTATCGCTACTATGCTTATGTTCCACAGATATTTTGTATTTGACCCCCCCCCATTACTCCGGTTGGTGGAAACCGCAGGATAGTATGTTGCAGGTTTAGGGGCGTGGTAATTTGAAACAGATTCTGTTTTTCAAACAACATGAAGTCTTGCTATATTATGACATATACATATGCAGTATAACCCCAGGTTAGAACTGCTCCGGAGGTGAAAGAGTTAACTTTCCATGCAGGGCATGGAACCTTGAGCTCAAGCTCGGTTGAACACTCTGTCTGTTGTAGCTCAAACTTAAACTGTCAGATTCTTTACTCTGCCTCACTGAACAGTTGCTCTGGAGATTTCTCCTGCTGCTCGGTTTGTTTGTCGGTTAAAAAGTGTAATTCTCGGTTTATTTTACGAAATTAAACTGCAACGTCAGTTCAAGCTCTGTCTGTGGTATTGTAAGTAATAGATAGGCTTATGTTTATTTTCTTCTGTGTGGAACTTGTAGCGTCTTTTCGGTTCGGTTTGAACCGATCAGATTGAGTTTAAATTAACTTTCTAGTCCTTTAGAGTGCGGTTCCCGGTTCTTATCGGTTCTAAAAAACTGGATTTGTCGTTTTTTCAGACCCATGACATGGTTGGGAACCGATAAGAGAGTCTCTTGGCGGATTGCCATTAACGGACAAGTTTTGGTTAGGCTGGCACTATGTCTGAGAAACCCAAAAGAAAAACCGGACCCACTGGGTTTCAGCACTGTGGCCTCTGTGGGGAAGCCTTTGCTAGGCTGACCCACACCACCACTATATATTGTCTGGGGTTTGACCACCTCAATGCAGACTGCCAGATTTGTAAGAATTTTCCTGCTGCCACCGTGGAAAGAGAGTTGGTAGGCTCAGGGAAGGGAGGCCAAAAAGTCCGCTGACCTGGATGGCCAGCCCGGTTCGGTTCCAACCGAACCGGAGTTAGTGCCCTCTGACCAGGGCGATACTTCCTCGGGCCAACAAAGAGCCAGCTCTGAGGAGCCGGTTCCAACTAAAAGGGCTAGAAAGTCAGCTAGTGTCCAAAAGTTCTTTCTCCAACTGCTGAGGAAATAGCTAAAGCTATTCAAATTGTCCAGTCTCTTTCCCCAGTTCCGTCCGAACCGACACCATCAGGGAAGCGCTCGGTTTAGACGGTTCCACCGTTCAAGATTATGATTTTGAGGATTTTTATGAACCGGAGGAGGGTATGAGGAGAGTGAATGTGATTTTGAAAGTCTGGATGTGCCCATTGAACCAGACATCTCTCCAGACAGACCTTCAGGGGTTCCTCCTCCCCAGGCTATCTGAGTCCCTTTCTCATTTTATGTTCTATAAGAAGGTTGCTGAAACTCTCCAACTCCCTGTTGAGGAAGCTGTTGATGATCAAGAAGAGCCTGATTATGTGGAAATGATGGATATTCCAGAGTCTAGGAGACTGTCTATTCCCTTGCACAAATCCTTTAGGAAACAGTAAAAATTCTAAAAACTCCTCATTCTATCCTCCCTGTGGATAAAAGGATGGACAAGAGGTATGCTTTATCAGGCTCTGATATGGAGTTCCTCTCTCAGCAATGCAGCTATGTGGGAGTAGTGCAGGTTGCAGCCTGTGACAAGGCTAATATTCCTCTAGCCTCTCACCCTCCTGAAAAGGATTCCAGGAGGATGGATGCCATGGCAAAGAAACAGTACATGGCAGCATCTTTGGGACTCAGACAGGCAAATTATATGGCTTATGCAGCTAGGTACCAGAAATCCAGATGGGATACTGTGCTGGCCCTAGCAAAACAAGCCCCTGACCAGCTTGCCAGGGAGCTGGAGCAGGTGGCTGCGGATGGTATTGAGGCATCCAAGGTGCAATTTCATGCTGCAGTAGACTCTAATGATGTTTCATCAAGAGTCATGGCTACATCTGTGTCTCTTCGCAGAATGGCCTGGCTCAGATGTACTGCCCTATCACAGGATACTCGGTCTAAGGCTATGGATTTTCCTGTTTTGGGCAATTCTCTGTTTGGGGAGCAGAGCAGACAGAGAATTATATGAAGAAAATGGATGAGTATAGAACCACCTATAGAAGTGCACAGGCCAAAGAAAGGCAAGCCACTCCTCAAAGGCAGCATGTCAGGGGCAGGGGCAGGCCTTTTCATAGGCCTTTTTACCAAGCCCAGGCCTCCTCTTCTGCTTATGCCCAGAGGGGGTTCTTTAGAGGAAGGGGCAGAAGAGGTTCTAGTAAGCCTGCTTCTACCCCTCAACCCAAAGCCCCTGCAAAACAGGCTCCCTGATGTGGTGTCCAGGGCCGATTCTCCACTACCGGTAAGGGGCAGGCTGGCTTACTTTGTCCAGGACTGGAAGTCTTTAACATCAGACAAGTGGGTCCTGGAAGTAGTAAGCCAGGGACTGGTTCTCAGCTTCAAAAAATTTTCGAAGATGAGAGCCAGGTCCTTTCCACCTGCAAACCCATCAGAGGCACTTGCCCTGGAAACAGAAGTTTCTTCCCTCCTGGCTCTCAGAGCTGTGGAAGGGGTTCCACCCATACACCAGGGCAAAGGGTTGTACTCCAGGTACTTCCTTACCCCAAAAAAGACAGGAGAATGGCAGCCCATCCTGGATCTCGGGTATCTAAACAAGCACCTTTTAAAACCAAAGTTCAAAATGGTGACTCTGGGAATTATTTTACCCTCTCTAAGGCCAGGGGACTGGCTAGCCTCCCTGGACCTCAAGGATGCCTACTTCCATGTTCTCATCAGAAGCTCCCATCGAAAGTACCTCAGATTCGAACTGCCCTCAGGCCATTACCAGTTCAGAGCAATGCCCTGCGGCCTCACCTCGGCCCGAGGGTGTTCTACAAAATGCCTGGCAGTAGCAGTTGCTCACTTAAGAAGGCAAAAGATTGCCATCTTTCCTTATCTGCACGACTGGCTCATTGTAGGCCAGTCTCCAGAACAGGTCAAACTACACTTACAAGTAACTCAGCAACTGCTTACATCTCTAGGTTTCCTTCTCAATCTTCCAAAGTCAGTTCTGGAGCCTGTCCAGCTTCTCACCTTCATAGGCGCAGAACTGAACACAAAAGAAGCCAGAGCCTTGGTCTCTCTGGCCTCTTCTTTTACCCTGCAGGTCTCTCGACCAGCAAGGCATTTTCTACATCTCCTGGGGCACATGGCTGCTTCTACAGCAGTAGTGCAGGGAGCAAGATTTCAGATGAGGGACATCCAGTTCCATTTGAGAGCCTTTTGGTCTCAAAGGACAGATCCTCTAACCAAATTGATCCCAGTGACTCGAAC
Organism: Neoceratodus forsteri; assembly: GCA_016271365.2. Taxonomy (NCBI): domain Eukaryota; kingdom Metazoa; phylum Chordata; order Ceratodontiformes; family Ceratodontidae; genus Neoceratodus; species Neoceratodus forsteri. The sequence continues at coordinate 258,222,733 of JADMNL010000026.1, forward strand.
CCTGATCCAGGCCCTTCAGTGGTGGCAGGACCAGAGCAATCTGAGACAAGGGGTTCCTTTCACTCCCCAGTCTCACTCCTTGACCCTTACTACAGATGCATCCCTCTTGGGGTGGGGAGCTCACATGGGCAACCTTACCACCCAGGGGCTGTGGTCCCCTCAGGAATCTCTGCTCCACATCAATTTGGTGGAACTCGGAGCAGTTTTTCTAGCACTCCAGGTTTTTTCCACATCTGTTCAGAACAAGGTTGTTCAGATCAGAACAGACAATACCACTACAATGTGGTACATCAACAACAAGGGGCACTGGTCTGACGGCTTGTGTGCACGAAGCAATGAAGTTGTGGTCTCTGGCTTATTCTCTGAATGCCTCCCTTCGGCAGTTCATCTCCCAGGCAAGGACAATGTCCTAGCGGATGCTCTCAGCAGGATTTCCCGGGGCCATCACGAATGGGCACTGGACCCCCTAGTACTGGAGGTAGTATTTGCCAGATGGGGCACCCCGCAGATAGATCTCTTTGCAGCCCCAGACAATCACCAACTTCCCCTTTTTTGCTGCAGGCCCCCAGTGTTTGGCTCAGTCCCTCTGGATGCCTTCCTACTCAGTTGGGCAGGGAAGTTTCTCTATGCTTTTCCCCCCCTTCCCTCTTCTCTTCAAGGTGCTAGTCAAAATCAGATCTCAACCCTGCAAGATTATCCTGATTGCTCCAGATTGGGCCAGACAGCCCTGGTACCCACTCCTCATGTCCTTAGCAGTCCACCTTCCCCTGTGTCTTCCCAGGAATCACAACTTATTAACCTGTGTCCAGGGGAGAGTTTGGTATCCGAACCTCAAATCTCTCAATCTCAAGGCATGGCTCTTGAAGAGTTAGAGTTTGCTGACCTACACCTTTCCCAAGGTGTATTGGTTATCTTGAAGGCTTCTAGGAAGCCTTCCACCAGGGCTACTTATAATTCAGAATGGAAAAGATTTTCCATATGGTGTGCTGGTAAGCATATTTCCCCAGAATCTGCTGGTGTGCCCACGATCCTGGATTATTTGGTGCATTTGAATTCTTTGGGGCTGAGACTAGCTACTCTAAAAGTGCACTTGGCAGCAGTGTCTGTCTTCTTATCAGCAGGTAAGCCGTCTTCTTTTTCAGCTCACCCTATGTTCTCCAAGTTTTTTAAAGGGTTGCTTCACACCAACCCTCCGTTCAGGGACCCTGCCCCTGCTTGGGATCTTAATATTTGCATTGCTCAGCTTATGCAACCCCCTTTTGAGCCATTGTCTTCAGCAGAGCTTAAGTACTTGACTTGGAAAACTGTTTCTGGTAGCCATCACCTCTGCCAGGCGCATAAGTGAGCTACAAGCATTGTCAGTGGAGCCTGATTTTATCTCCTTTCATAGAGATAAGGTGGTCCTCAGGACTAACAGAAAGTTTTTGCCTAAGGTGGTTTCAGACTTCCACCTTAATCAATCCATGTCTCTTCCTGTGTACTTCACTGACCATTCCTCCTCTGGTGAGAGAAGATTGCACAGTTTAAATGTCAAAAGAGCCCTTAGTTACTATGTAGAACGTACCAAGGGTCACAGGTTTGAATCCCTTCAATTGTTCCTCACTTATGGTGAGGTTGATAAAGGAAACCTGCCACTAAAAGATCCATTGCCAGGTGGATTGTCTCTTGTATCCAATTTTGCTATGAAAAACTGGGTAAGGTTCCTCCCTCAGGCCTGAGGGCTCACTCTACCAGAGGTACAGCTGCGTCTCTGGCTGCTGCCAGGGACATCCCTATCCTAGAGATAATGTCAAGCAGCTATCTGGAAAACAGTTCACACTTTTACTAAGCATTACTCCCTGGATATCCAGACTAGGAGTGATGCTCAATTTAGCACAGCTGTGCTTCAGAGCCTATTTCCTAAGTAGGTTCTGTCCCTCCTCCATGGATGTACTGCTGTGTAATCTGCATATGTCATAATATAGCAAGACTTCATGTTTGAAGAAAAAATTACTCACCTTAGTAATGTTGTTTCTTCTAATGGAGTCTTACTATATAAACCTCCCAAGCCTGCCCTCTCAGAACCTCTATTTTTGGGATGTGGGTGGGCAGAGCAATGTTAGCACTTCATAGATGCCCACTTTATTTTCACTCTTTCTTAGGGTGCTTAGGTGTTATGCTTATTTTTTCTTTCTTGAATCCCCTGACTTGAGTCTTTGTTTTGGGATCAAGAACAAAAATGTGTTTTTGTAGTTAGTAGCCAGTGGGCTAGTGTAGGTTTACAGCTTC